>KN474351.1:8165-40249 GCA_000787095.1 Periophthalmodon schlosseri | reverse complement strand
CGCGTCGCATCCTCCCCGCTTGGTCACTGCCAGGGCCGCTATCCATCCCCCTTCACGCCATTTCTACAGCGCGGTGCTGCCATCGCAATTTACCGGGGGCGTCCATGGTTTTGAACTGGCAACCTCGTGCATAATACAGCTATGGTGTAATTGACTTTTGAGGCCTACAATTATTTTCCCATGTATCATGGCAATCGGACAATGTTGTGTCTTTCACGTGTATTATATATTTTTTGCTTCTTGTCATGCAACCAATTTATTCCCCAAATTTTGTAGGAATCCGATAATGTTGACGTCTATGGTAGGGGGCACTATAGTGTTCATTTTGATTACACTTTATAGTCCATTACATTCATCCCAGAGAGACAAATTCAATAATTTTAGAGATTCATGTCTATGGTCGGGGTGCTACGATGAAAATCTGTAGATTTGGCATGTGGAGTGTGAGCTCATTTGGATGAAAAACCAAGGACTACATAGGTTTCATATACCCCTATGTCAAAGTGGCGAGGGAATTTCAATCCAATATGGCCGACTTCCTGTTCGCCATGGAACAGTGTGCCCATTGCAGGTTTAGCTTATCTCATGGAGCTCTATCACTGTTTTGAATTCCATCAGCCTACTCCAAAATTTTCCTGTCCCCACTCCCATAAGGGTTCACATGGTTTCTATAGTGAGGTGTGGTCATTATGCATAATACAGCTATTGTGTAATTTACTTTTTTGCACCCTTTGAGGCCTACAATTATTTCCCCAAGTTTCATGCCAATCGGACAATGTTGTGTCTTTTACGTGTATTGTAGGGGGCACTACTGTGTGGAGTGGGCATGTTCTGTTTTCTTAGTTCTGTTCAATTTTTTTTTTTTTTTGGAGTCTTTGCGCCCCTGCTGGCCAACCGTGAGAAATGCCCCATGCTTGTAATATATATTTTTTGCTTCGTTTCATACGTCCAATTTATTCCCCAAATTTCGTAGGAATCCGATAATGTTGACGTTTCACGTCTATGGTAGGGAGCACTATAGTGTTCAGTTTAATTAGACTTTATAATCCATTACATTCACGCCTAGATCACGTTTCCATGAATTAAATTTGAGCTGTGTAGACCAATGTCCGTGGATGTCAGACATTTTTCAATGGTTTTTTTTTTTTTGAGCCATTGTGCCCCTACTGGCATCATCACTACTTGAGTGGCGAGGGCCAAATAAGTGTTGCAACAGCGCCACCCCAGATCTAGTTTGGGGAATAGAACCTTAGTATAAGGCACACAGGTTCGCTCATTGATGGAGGCAAGTGAGTTCCAGTTTATGTGTCATTTATTTTAAATTGCATAAAGTTGGAGTTACAACTTCTGATTGTTAGAATTTCATTCACTATAAAAGGACCAGTGTAATTTTCACTTGAACAGTCTGGTTCTTTATGTTCAAAAGGTTATAATTACTTTCTAGCCATTCAGTTGAAAGTGTTACATTTTAAAGTTCAGTTTCACCATTAGGGCAAGAAGGAACAAAACGGTGAAAACCACACAGCAGGATGCACTGCAGGGTGTAGCTGATTCAAACCCCATAACCTGAGAAATAAGTGACATTAGTCTATAGACTTTTCTGCATGTTCTGTGGTATGGAATGTATTGGCCAAATTGCGTTCTATTCTGACAATGTTGGATGTTTTATGTGTACTATAGGGGGCGCTACAGAGGCCACTGGTCCCGTGCTCATTACTCTGCTCTATTCAAAGTGTTATTCTGAATCAGCTGTTAAAATTGTAGCTCTTTGATTCGGCAAACTCGTGCATAATACAGCTATGGTGTAATTGAGTTTTGTGCACGTTTTGATTCGTACAATTACTTCTCCAAGTTTCATGCCAATAGGACAATGTTGTATGTTTTACGTGTATTATAGGGGGCGCTATTTTGTGGAGTGGCCATGTGCTTTTTTATTAGTTCTGTTCATGTTTGGATTCTGCACCCATGGTAACAAACAACAGCCATTTCGGCCAAGCAAGTGCAGACAGACATTTTTGGTTTTTTTTGGCATCATTGTGCCTCTACTGGCCAACCGTGAAAAATGACCCATGTCCATAATATATTTTTTTGCTTCTTCTGATACGTCCAATTTATTCCCCAAATTTCGTAGGAATCCGATAATGTTGACATTTCACGTCTATGGTAGGGGGCGCTATAGTGTTCAGTTTAATTAGACTTAATTCATGCTCAGATCACGCTTGTGTGATTTGAATTTGAGCTCTGTAGGCTAATGCCCGTGGTCGTGAGAAGACACTGAAAAAACAGGAAACTAAGGCGTTTTTCGGTGGCGTGGTATAGGCGAACCACGTGGAATTTTGTGAAAATGTGGATACTGTATGAAAACCCCTGGGCCTGGATGTGACATGTGAAATCTGAGTTCATTTGGACCAAAAACCTAGGATTAGATACATTTTGAAAACACTCAGCGAAAAATGTAGCGAATTTTCAATCCAATATGGCCGACTTCCTGTCTGTCATACGGCAGTGCTTCAATTCATTTTTAGGCTCGTCTCACACTGCTCTATCACTGTTGCGATTTTTGTGCGTGTACGGCAAGCTTTGCCAGGCTCCTCTCCCATAGGGGTCAACTTCTAGGTGGCGCCGTTGAGTCAGGGGGCATGGGACATTGTCGCAATGCCAATTTTATTGAATTTTTCGCCGGACTGGTCGATCCTATATCCAGTTTGGGGACTTTTGGTCGACGTGCGATCATTTGGGGAGGAAAAAAAAAGAAGAAGAAACCGACGAAGAACAATGTCCCTCGCCAGGGCCAATAAGATTACAATTATTTAAGTAACAATTCCTTCTACAAACACCAAAATGTCATGTATTATTGATTTATTAAATTTAATCGCAACCACAAATGTCAGAAAAATCTAGAAAATTAGATCGTTTTCCAAAACTGTGCAGCCCTACTTGCATATTAAAATCAATAACCTTATAAAATTCCTAAAAAAAACCCACAAACATTTGCTCAAAAATGCTATTTAATGGGTACATTTTTGGTATTTCTTCACATTCAGATAAATCGTATTAGACTAGTTTTCAGAAGGTGAGCAACAATACCAAAGGAGCAGGGGAAACATTCTTCCATTCACTTATGTAACTCCCCTCCACTACACAGAGGCTTTTTTGGCTGTAAGCCCTGAGACACACACACACACACAAACACACACACACACACACACACACAAGCCCTTGGCCTAAACCCCGCCCACACTGCACTCCGATTGGCTGTAATGATACTATAGTAGAGGAAGAAAAGTGTAGGGTTACTCTTTTACAAAACCGTGTCTAGTCCAGGACAGGAACAGTGGTCTGGCCCTTTTGTAAACATACCCTACAACAACAAGCAGCCGGTGACTCATTCAGTAAACCAGGGCTTTACGGACAGGACATAATTAGCTAATGGTCCCACTAAGATTATCTAGTCTTTTGTTGTTTGCTAATGTGTTTGTGGGTTTAAGGGGCAGGCTGTCAAAATAATTGGCCAATTAGAAACCCAAAATGGACAGAGACCAAAGTTTTATTAAAATAGCCCTGGTTTTGTTGTGTTTGGAGGGGTAATCTTGATTTAGAGATTGCTTCAAAGTAGATTAGTGCTGGTTTGGACTTAGTATCCATGGGTTTGACTGTTGTGATTAACAATTTAAAACAATTATATCTTTTGAATGGGGAAAAACAAACTCAAAATGTTGCATATAACAGTAAACTAGAACTAAACCAGAACTCATGGGTCTCTGCTCCCTAAGTCCTAAACCTGAGATTAAGTACCGGTTCATTTAGTCCTGAACTAGTTTGTTTAGTTTTCACATTCCAACATTTCGAAGGCAATGTGAATTTTTCAGTTATCATATTTTGCTCTTGCGCAATATAATGCAGCTCCGGGAGTCAGTCTTTCCCGCTGACTCTACCTCTCATCACCTACAGACAAAATGACTTGAGGAGGGGTCTCTGATTATAACTGAGAAAACGGCATTGTGGATATCTAGTCCCCTTTCATTAGCGCGTGCTTTATAAAGGCGTATATCTAGAACCCTTTCATTACCACATTGACACCCAAAGGCAGTTTCCTACAGTAATCAAGACCTACAGAAACTCAACTAGAGGGCCCCCATCTGCAGCTATTAAGCCCTATTTGAAAGCAGTCGAGTCGCGTTTTTATCACTAGAGACACTAAGGCAAGGTTTTCATCAGCTAAACTATCATGTGATCAGGAAGGAAGGAAGAATGAGATCTTAGTGGGTGAGGTATTGAGTTTCTGTCTTAACACTTAGCCAGTATTGGCAAGTCATATAAGGACACTACTACCGTTATTTAAACATTCATACTATTGATTCCGAGACTAAATTCACTTAATTCTTAAAAACTGAAATTTATATATGCAGTAAATATATTACTGGAAATTCTCTATGCCAAAAAGATGCAATATTTTCAGAATGTGCTCGTTTAAGCTGCAAATGTGTTTAAATGTGTAAAATGAATACACTATCAACATCCTGTTCCTCAAAAATGATCAACTACGGCAACATGAATTTGGATTTTAAAACGTCTCTTGTTCAAATATTTTTAAACTACATGCATACCCTTGTCAATAAGTGACCCGAAATCCTTGGTTAACCTCTACTTTTTTGCTGTCACTACATTTTAATAACATAAGCAGTGCAGAAATCAGTACTTAAAATGTATCTAGTGCAACTTAAAACTGGAGTGGACCGTTTTATGAATTCAAATTTGCAATAGTCATTTTTTTCCTCGAAAGCTTTAGCACTCTCCAATCTAATCCACCAACTGTCAGTGATCAAGAACAGAGACAATGACCAAAATTATTACACAACTACAGATGGTGGTGGTTTTCAATGGGCGGCTCTAGGGTCCCATAAGCACGTCACTGTTTTGGCTGAGAGGAGTCCAGCGCACAGCAGCCCAAACGCAGACCTCCAGAGAACCAAAGAGTGATGGTTTTTATTAAACTTTGGAGATGTTTGAGAAAGAACAAAATCCCCTATGTTTCGTAACAAAGAAACATGTCCTTAAGCGGGTCCATGTTGTGTTTTCCTAAAGTTTTCAACAGCCAGTTTAAAAGGCATTGTAAAGATTACTTTTGAAATATAAAAGTTAGCTAAGCATACATTTTGTAACTGTACAGCGTATAGCAATATCAGAATACCAATACAGTAATCTGAGATTTGTCTCACCATTGGGATCAATAGCAGATATTTGCCAAAATTGATACAGAAATAAAACATCTAAAGCAAGACCCACAAATTGAAGTTAAGTAAAGTTGATAAAACAACTTTCCACTTCTTCTGGACTTATTATTAGGCCTGTCACGATAACAAATTTTGAAGTACAATAAGAAAATATAGACGATAAACGATAATATTGAAACAAATTTATGGCACTGACACAATAACCCTAAAGTAGAATTAACCCCCAAAAAAATATTCTAAATGTGCGATATGGTTTAAAAACAGAAAAAGCAAAAAATAAATAGCAGAATGAAACACTTAACACATATAATGAGGAAGCAAAAAATAAATAGCAGAATGAAACACTTAACACACTATAATGAGTCATAGAAGTTATTTATTCAACCCTCCACAGCTCAAATCGAATCGTAGAACAGGAAAAATAACAAAAAATTCCTGACTAGTACCAAGAAAAAGTACCCATGATAAATATTAACCCCCAAAAATGAATGTTCCATCAAACATATATTGAACGATAAGTCGATATAGTATTCATCGTGACAGGCCTATTTACATACAAACATACAACCACCTACTGACCTTCATTGCATTAACTCACTATTTAAAAGACTGAGATCACCTGGGAAGGACTGGGCAGCTTCGGGAAAAATACTGGGAATTTTTCAATGTTGAACGGATTCTGATATTAACGCGATACTGATATTAGCACTGATATATTGTCCATACTTAATGATGTCACTGGTGCTAGGATGTAGACCTAGACTAGACAATGACGCACAATACCTAATGGCAAAAGCTGTATTTGTATTTTTTTCACAATTCTGCCAAAGTTCCATCCCAGAAATAATCACTGGATCAACAAGGGTGAACATCTGTGGTGAAAGGGAGTAATCGCACAGTACTCTCACACTATCTTTGACGTGACCAAGAACAAAAAGTTAAAAAACATGGATACTAGAAAGATACTATTTCATTACAGTACATTCAGTACTTAGACCATAAGACGTGCGATTAAAGTCTGTATTGTATATCTCTGAACAGCTAGAGCCAGTCCCCCTCCTCTGTCAGTCCACTATGAGAAAAATATCATCCCCGATGTTGTTCACGAAAAACACAGTGCTTGAGTTCTGCGCATTGTGCCAGCCAGCAGCCTGTGATAATGAAATTGTTTTTTTTCCCCCCAGCTGAAGGAAAAATAAGAGGTGAAAGAAAAAGTCTTCTTCTGCTTTAGCGTAAAAAGAACCTACCTCCCCCGTTCTGCTGTGTAGTGTCGTACGTGATTTGGGCGAGTGAGTACCTTGGACATCTTGTAAAATGGGTTTCATTACAGTAAGGTAATTTTAGCGTGTCAAAGTGGCGTAATGGTGTTGGAGGTGGACTGTAATTCACAGTCATTGGACTAAAGTACACCTTGACAACGTGAAAAGACAACAGACAAGACAGCAAAATAACAGGCGTGCCAGAATATACTTAGTTTGAATGTGGCCTCCTCTCTTACCACGTCCAACTTAAACGAGACATTAGGCCTGTCACGAGAATTACTATATCGATTTATCGTTCAATATGTGAAAGCCGGAACAATATTTTGTGGGGTCAATATTTTTCGTGTGTACTTTTTCTTTGCACTACTGGGAATTTTTTTGATTATTTTTTTGGCTATATGATAAGATTTGAGCCTTAAATGTTGAATTAATAACTAAATTAAGAACTAAAAAGTGATCATTCTGCTGTTTATTTATTGCAGCTCATAATTTTTTAGCAATATTGTGCATTTAGAATTGTTTTTGTGGTTTAAATCTGCTCTGTTTAAATCTGTTGTTGTGTCAGTGGCATAAATTAGTTTCAATATTATCATTTATCGTCTATATTTACTTCAGCAATATATCTCATTTCAAAATTTGTTATGACAGGCCTAGGAGACATTATAACATTAATGTAGACATTATAATAGTTTTCCTCATCATTAACTGTTGATTGCAGGAATCAGCTCATAAATCCTGTATTGTCCTGAATTTGAGGCCAGAGTGCTTAAAAGATTATTTGGAGAAAAAAAATATATAATCGGACTTCAGTGTTATGTGTTGCATAGCCATTTTTTAAAACTAAAACTACCGTAACTGAAAATACAAAGCTTGCTTCAGTGAAATGCCACTGTGAGGAGGTGGGGCCAGCAGCACATCTGCAGTTTTGAACAGGAAGCCAATAGACAGGTTTCTATTGTCAAGTCAAATTCAATCAATACTGTGTTGCCCACTTGCCAAAATGTAACAGAATCCACACTTGCAAGCTCAGTTCTACAAAAGCATTGTAAGTCTTCTTTTATGTGATGGTTTGCTACGCCCAGGCAACTGTATGGCAACTAACCTCAGTACAGTCATTTTTGGACCGCAAAACAACTAACATAAATGACTGTTCTCCTGTTCATAATCAATTTCAAGATGACCTTAACATATTTTTTCCCCTCTTCTCCAGCTACGCCTCTGACCTTCTTCTGAATGGCACAGTCTCTAAATGACAAAGTACTCTAACATCTGGCATCATAAAAACCTTTCACAAAATTACTTATAAATGCAAAAGTCTGCAACTACAACAAGGCACAATTTTAGAGCTTATTAGTGCTGTAGTGCTTTTTTATTTGATACATTTAATATTATGGAACATTCTAGGCAACGGAATAACACCTCAGGAAAACAAACAGGTGGCAAATCACCCACAAGGAAAGTTACGCAGTACACCTTTAAGTTTAAGGATCTTTTGACTTTCGTCGTTTGCCTTCACATTTTTTCAGGGAGCGAGACCAGCTCTTGCCTTCTTGACCTTTCGCTTGAGTTTTAGCCAAAACATTCTGAATGTTTTGAATAACAGCATAGAGATGTACTGTCCTTATTGTGGGGTATTCGATTCATGCTTGGCAACTTTTACACCCAATTAGGTTCACATGTTTAGTCCAAAGTTTGTTCAATGTTTAGACTGGTCAGACTCATAAACTTGATATATGAACTTCAAATTAATCCCACATTTGGAGTTAATTGAGAAATAGACAGATTGAGTTGTCATAAAAAGAAAAAAAAAAATCGTATTCTTCTTCCACATGTCCCGGGCTACAGTTGTATATGTGATTAAGCCCCATGTGAACTTTTGTGCACTACTCAATGTCAAACGTGGTTAAGTGAAATATTCCCAGAAGGAGGGAGGCCCTGTTACAGCATGCTCCAGCTTTGCCAGAAAAACACGATCTTGTATTTTGAGTGACGCACATGTACTTGGCGTCCGAGAGTTGTGAATTCAGATCTGCCTGATGTATGCGCGGATGGGAGTAGAGTGACATAGCACTGCGGCCCACACCCCTCGTATATATCCTTACTGGAATTTACGGCCTTTTCTGAGAATGTACCCGGTGATGTCACGAGACCCCCCTCACGTACCCGAGCAGAAGTACTACAGCTGAAATGAAATCAACACTGCATGAGTCAGTCTTGTTTTTGTTTGTTTGATTCTGCAGAAGCGTAAAGGCCTTCCCATTACTGGAGCTCATTCAGTAACAAGGAACCTGAAAGGAGTTGCCAGGTTTCAGACAGCAAAGAGAAGAAATGGGTATTTAAATCTAATTAGTACCTAGCTCTCACAAACCCTTTGGCATATTGTTAGTATTTGCATGCATGAGTTTTTGGACGTATGCACAGCTTTTTCAAACAGCAAAGTGATAGTTTATGTATGAGTCTTTCTAGCCATGTCAGAAATTGCTGATTTTACAGGTTCCTCTTGGGGGAAAACAAAATGTACTAAGATAGGTTATGTATGTATTTAGCATGGATTTCTACATGGATTATCACAGCACAGGAAATTATTATTATTTCATGATTTACTTTTACAATTTCCTAAAAGTAGAGCAGAGACTTGATCAGAAGTTTAGCTTAGGCAGGTGGATTTTGTTCATGTTTAGTCTGTCAAGATAATTACTATATTGAGCTGGAACACTATATTTTGGGGCTCAATATTTATTGTGAGTAAAATTTCTTTGCAACAGTGGGGAGATTTTTGTTATTTTAGTTATAGTACGATACGATTTGAGCTGTAGAGGATTGAATAAGTCACTTCTACGGTTCATTCTGCTATTTATTTGTTGGTGCTCAGGCTTTTAAATGATACCGTCTATGAAAAAAATGGTTTACTGGAATTATCCTGCTTTGTTGTTATGGTGTCAGTGACATTAAGTAGTTTCAATATTATCATTTATCATATTTCTCTTTAGCAGTATAGTGTGACAGGCCTAGTCTTTAGTTAGTCTTTGATTTTGTCACACTTTTGACCATCAAGCCCACAGTTAAAACTGAAACTTAACTTGTACAGTTTCCTTATCTCACCATAGTGTGTCAATGCATGATTCTTCTTAGCCATCATTGTTGCATTCATAGTTCTTTGTGTTATTTTGCATCCTCATGACAAAGTAAAGTCTGCCACGCAAAAGTGAAACAATCATCTCTATAACAGGGAGTCCATGACAACCAGTTTAACCAGTTCAATTTCTAAACAAAGCATTTGACAGTAATATTTCCTCTGATGCAAATTTCAGTATGTTAAATGGGAAATCCCTGAGGTCTGGCTCTCATTCTCATGTTTGCAAGTGTCAAAATCAAAGCATTTTTATTAAATCTTTTATTTTTAAGTCATTATCATTGTCATACACATATACAATGTCCTACAAATGCACATTCAAAATCTATAGCTATTTTACTGAATAAAACTAGAGGCAAGTTTGCCATTTGTATATTAATTCAAAGCTTTTTTTAAATTTAATTTTCAATATTACTTAAATTCAAGGATATCAAGTTCAAATTTGAGTAGCCAACCTTTTACAAAACTGTAAAATTGTTTGTTTAAATATGCAAGAGCCTCCAGTGATTTTCTTTGCAGTCGATTATTCCTGGAAAGCAGCCTGGTGACTATTCATGGTGTGATTTCTGGTGCATACTAATGCAGGATAACATTTAACAAATTAAAATTATTCATCTTTCACCATGGATTAGAATAACAGTGATTAATTATTTGGAACATATTAACTCCCAAAATACTGCAGCCCTAGAACCTGAATTCATTAAAAGAAGGGTGCACTATTTAAGTTGCTTGTCTCCGTGGAGATTTTATTGCCTTGACTGAAATGTTCCACAGTATGGCACTTAACTTTTTTTTGCTTGTCACCATGGAGATTGATAAGTTAAGTTACAGGTCAGATCAGTGGAGAGATGATCACGCTGACAGTACGAATGCACATTTTTTTCAATGCATTTTGAACTAATAAAAAACACTTGTAACTGAATAAATACAAGAGAGATAAATGTAATACCATATTGCGTAACATTTTAGGCAACACAAGTTAGCGTGTTCACAGTGACTTAAGTGTTGTTTCATTGCAGCACTTGAGTAACATATTTCAAGTCATTTTGGTAACCACTTCTGATTTTTGCTTTTAGAATGATCTTCCTGTGTCTGTGTAAGTTTGGGGAGTGTCCCTATAGAATGTACTGCGCAAAGCCCTTAATGCACTTACATTGTGAAGGATAGACAGTGTCATGTTTACAGTTTTTCCTCATTACCTGGTCACGTTTAGGTCAGCTCTGTCCGGTCTGACTTTCCGCCTCCGCGCTGAACTGTCAGAGCTAGACCCAATAGTCAGAGTTCATTTTGTGGGCAGCACAAAGCCGGCTTACATCCATTAAGCCCAACCACACACGCCCAAGTCCACACCACTCACATGGACCAAGCACTGATAAGAGCAGAGCCTAAATCTTCACTTCAACCTTGCAACAACTTTCACTACTAAGAGACCGTTTCCAATGTCATTTATTACCCAAAAATCTGTACACATATGCTCAACATGTGAACCATTCATCAACATGACTATGCTCTTGTCAAACTGTGGCTTCAACACCAGTGGGTTAAGTGTGGCGAAATATGCAATTAATGTCACTGTGGTATATAATTTCAATGATAGATTTGTAGATTTTAAAAGACACAACCAACAACTGCATATTTATTGCCCTACAGACCAATCACTACACAATAACAATCCTTATGTGACAAGATGGTTTAATTATGAATGCACAGAAACGCATATTCCAAGTTCACTGTGATGAAAAGTGCGTGTGTGGCTGTGAGGAGAACGTGAAGTCAGCAAAACTATGCATTTGCACAACAGGGGTGTCTCCTATAGGCTTTTAATGCAGACAGTGCACATTTCATCTCATGACCTTTCTCTGTATAGCCCATATTTATTGCTGATACAACTTTACCCTATTCGAAACTGTGAGAAACATGGTTATTTTTTCTATGACAATCCTGCTGTTTTCTGAATGAGACTGCAGCTGAGCACACAGGCATAATGAACCCATATCGTAGTCCCTTTATTTTTGTGCAGACCTTGTGTCTTTCCATCACACTTGACTGAGCAGATCAAAGCGTGGATAGCTGTCACGGTTCTACCATTATACGACCATTTCCACGGCTATTGTTGCCAAAACCAAAGCGCCTCACACCCGCTTACTCCAACAGGACTACTACTCCTCTAAATAATTTACACGGTGCATCTGAAGTGAAAGAATACCCAGAAACAGAGCAATTTTGAGTAAACTTACCAGAAACGTATAGCTCTGGCTCTGTGACAAACCTACGGAGGCATTTGGTTTGGATGTAGCGTTTCCATTGGTGTTTCTCAATCGTTTCATTTGACAAACAGGTCCAAAAATACGCGCTCGCGCTCTCTCCGCCCTCGTAAAGCCTAAAAGCGGCCAAAAGTGTCGTTTTACTGCATTTTGGTCCCGTACAGTCCTCCCCAATCAACTTTTCAGACGAGGCTTGTTCTGGAAAGGGGCAGTCCGTCTGATGCACACTTTACTACCGCTGCTGCTCTGCCCTACGCTGTGTACACACGTGACCCTCCCCCACCGTCTCTGTGCCGCTGCGCTCCGGCTGCGCTCTGGCTCCGCTGGCCGTGCTGCGCTCTCATTGGTCGGCCGCTGAGGAGGTGGGACACCGCGGGGGAACTGGAGGGGAGCGCACACACTTGCACACAGACACACATACGACTTTACGATTAGATTTCATGTGTTTTTGAGGAATACAGTGAAATACTGGATTTTGCAATCTAACCTCACATAACCTTACACTAAGAAGGTTTCCTAGAATTGGAAAGTTAGCTCAAATTATTTATAAAGAATCATTTTTTTTAATCTCTCTGCACCTGACTCTTCGTGGTTTAATAACAAGCTGAAGTGGGAAATTTTTAACCTTTTCTGCATTTTGGTTAGGTCTTCTTTTTTCATCTTTGTTGTTTGAACTGTGAGTTTCACTGTTGTGGTCTAACTTATCTGTGGCAGCAGATTGCCACACTGAAGCCTTAGTCAAAACATAAACATGAAAACTAGATTTAAAGTATAGAATCACTGTGTACTTTTAGCGTACATGAAGAAAAGGATGAAACTGTACAAAATTAAACGTTGTAAGTCTATCCTATTCAGTCCCCAGCAAAAATATTTCATAAAATTGTTTACTATTGCCATTACTACAACTACTGACACGAACTGTGCAAAGATTTTATTTGTATTACTTTAGGGTGACCAGAATTTCAAAATTAAAAACTGGGACACACATGGGTTGGTAGGTTGGTATAAAACTGTGAAAAGAACTTGTGTCCGGCAGAATCTGAGGGACTTCTGTTGATGCATTTTTTTTTTTTTTTTTGCCTTATGCTCATTTTCAAGCATGTTTTTTTGTATTTTAGCTAAACAAATTACAATATATCTGCCCTTTACTACTGGCGGGGATCAGATTTGTATAAAATTGGGGCAAATCAGTGGTTTGGGATAAATCTGCTGGGACAGGGGACACAGGGCTCAAAACTGGGACTGTCCCGGGTAAATAGAGACGATTAGTGACCCTATATTACTTGCATCTTGATTTGGCAAAGAAACATGTGCACCCAAAACATAGAATACACAGATGCACTGTTTAAACGAATGCAAATTTCACATTCACTTTTCATGACCTATTTTGCATTTTCACAAACGCCTCCTCCTGTACTTCCCCTCTATACTAAACTTTAAACCACTCAACAAAATATAGATTTGTATTTTGTTCAATAGAGCAATGCACCAAAGGGATTACAGATTACCAGAGCGATTATTCTTGTTGGTATATTTCATAATCTGTGACTATGCTGGACTGGTTTTAGACTTTGAATACGTATTGTTTTCAGAACACACTGTGATGTGTTAGTTGTGATTTCCTTAGCACCGCCTATCAACCTCACCACTGATAAACTGTTTATTGTCTTGCAAATCTCTCAGTAAATACACCCAGGCAGTATACCTTTGTTGAGTAGTTAATTTCGACACATGCAACAGGACAACAAAAGGTGTTCATTAGCCCAGTACACATCTATCATTAGTTTCCCGTTTATCATCTGGGACCTAATTGAATGCGAGGAAAAACAACAAAGACTCGTGGTAAGAACCTGGAAGTTGTTATTTCGAACCTGTGTTTAAAAAAAAGGGAACACTTTGGGGGAGCTTCTCAAATAAGATAAGTTGCTACAGTGTAAAGATGAAAGAAGAAGTATTTAAAAGAAGTTTCCAATACAACTGTGATGGAATTTTGTGATGTTTTGTGTTCTATATTGGGGATTTTGACGATTTAGCTTATATTTTTTCAATAGAACAGCACCCCCAAAATGCCATGTGGGACTTAAATGTGTCTGTACATGCCTCATATGGTAAAATGGTCAGTGGTCACATTTTTATATAGCACTTTTCCACCTTCAAGGCACTCAAAGCACTTTACATCAAGGAACCACTCACTCATTCATACACCAGTGTACACAGACACTGAGGGTGAAGTGGGTTAAGCACTCATACACCAGTGTACGCAGACACTGGGGGCAAGGCGGGTTAAGTGTCTTGCCCAAGGGCACATTGGCAGTATTCATGTGTGGGAGCTGGAATTGGACCGCCAACCTGTGGGTCAGTGGATCTGACCCCTCTCCCAATGATGTCTATGTTGAGAGCGGGATTCAAACTGCCAACCTTTGGATCAGTGGACAAACACTCTACCAACTGAGCTACTGTCGCCCCGTAGTACCCTACTGCCATAGTTTTATTTTGTGTGGTTACTTGCCAACCAGCCAACATACAAACATGTAGTGATGTGACGTTTGTGAACGAGTCGGCTCTTTTGAACGGTTCCTTAACGTGAACGGTTGGAACCGGATCTCATTTTTTTTAAAGAACCAAATCTTTTTGATCAGTGGACAAACACTCTACCAACTGAGCTACTGTCGCCCCGTAGTACCCTACTGCCATAGTTTTATTTTGTGTGGTTACTTGCCAACCAGCCAACATACAAACATGTAGTGATGTGACGTTTGTGAACGAGTCGGCTCTTTTGAACGGTTCCTTAACGTGAACGGTTGGAACCGGATCTCATTTTTTTTAAAGAACCAAATCTTTTTCTTTCTAATTAAGTTCAGTTAGTTTTAAATTAGTTTTTTTTAATTGTAGTGCAACATGTTATTTAGATTCTGCATCAGTCCAAAGGGTAAACACTCCCACTCTCAGTTTGAACCATTTTAAACACATCTGAGCCTTGGTCATTTCTCTCTGTGATTAGTTTGTGGATAAAATGAGTTCTCACATTGGCTGCTCTCATATAAATAATGACCAGTCTTTTGAATGACTCTTTGAAAGGAACTGATCTAAAACATTCAGATCCCCTAAAAGAGCCGAAAGTCCCATCACTACAAACATGTGTGTAAACAAAGTAACCTTCACCTTAACTTAACCTTAACATTGAATTCAGCCTCTCTCTATTTATTCACAGGTCAGCCTCTTATAAAAGCATTAGCAGGCACAGAGGAAGTCTGCCTCTAATCAATATGCAGTGTGCTTACCTATGAGACAATTTGGTTGAACAATGAGGTAATCTTCTTTTATAATGTAATTTAACAAAAGACATTTGGGATAAAACTAAAAGAGGACGTAAATGGAACAGTCTGCGATACCAACAAAACAATTTAACTAAAAGTTCATGGTGAAATAAAGTTGTGATTAGTACATTTTACATTGCCAGATAAGCATTGTTGTCTTCAGATCTCCCCCAAGTGCATGTTGAAGTGTTCCTGGGCAAGGCACCTCCCCCTCACATGTGGTTGGGCGTGTCCAGCAGGGCATCTGACTTAAACGCCTTACAGTCTGATGTGTGCAAACTGTTGAGAAAGAGAATAAAGCCAACTGTAAATATGATTTGTTAATACATAAATTGTTATTCAGTGTTTAAACTGTCACAGAGAAAGCACCACATTCTTTGAAATGTCGTGTGTTTCAAAGCTTAAGAGAAAGTGAGTACTTATTGTTTGGGGCCAAAGGGGCTGTGGGTCTTAGGGCTAAATCACACTTTATCCCCAATCAGGCTGTCAGATCTGAATCTATTCTCGGAAGCCCCCAGCACTGCGTTGTACTGCTTGTATTTTTTGTTCCCGGTGGACTTAAAAGACAGCATGACGACATACTATAGCTTGTTTACAAATGAAAGTCTATACTCCCCGGTACAGCACCAGATGGCCTCATGAATGTAATGCTAGTTTAATGATGATGATTAAACCCCCTGTCTGCGCTGAAGGGAAATTAATAATTGTTTAATCACATAATAACTTTGCCATAATGTGGGTAATGATCTAGACGAGCATGCAGTGAACGTGACAGACGCAACTCAAGTGACCGGTGTAGCCTATTAGCGGAGGCCAGTGTACTGCAGCCCTGTAGGCACATGTCTTGGAGCTCAGAGGTGGGCATTAAGCTCATTAGGTCTGTGGTGGAGATTACAGTGTCCAGCCACAGCCTCCAGTCACTGAGAGGCCTACTCATTTACATACTGCAAACAGGAAGTGCAGCTGCAAGAAGCAAGAAGCATGTCTGTTGTTTCAAGTATCGATAGTAGCACATATCTAGATTATGAGTCTGCTGTTAAATCATATAGGTAAACGCTCTATCAATCCTTTGAGCCACAAAATCTTCTATGTCTGACCTTCTGTATTGGTACTGAATACTCATGAATCAACGCAGTTTTACAAATCCCATTAAGACGCACAATATGTAACTTATAAAGGGTCCCAAACCTTGTTTTCAAGGAGATATTATTGCTTTGAGAATAATCCACAGTATAGCTTTAAACATATCCATCTTGTATTCATTAAATAATAAAATACCATAAAACATGCTTGGCACTACCTTCTTGTCTCCACGTTAATGTCATACTGTGGAATATTCCAGATAAAGCAATAACATCAACCTGGAGACAAGATGGCAGCAAATCCTTCACCAGAAAGAGTTAAATAGTGCAGAGTGAAAAACTGAAAAACTAAAAATGGTTTTAAATTCTGTCAAAAGTTCCATTACATTTCACATCATCCCAATAAGCTAACCAAAATCATCAAGGTTATTGATGAACCTACTGTCCGTAAGTGACAAGTGATTTTAACAAAGCTGAAATTCCAAAGCAGAAACTGTGTTTGTTCTTTTCCCAGAAACTATGACACTTAAAAATGCTTTTTAAACTTCCACATCTGCAGTATATAAATATGGCTCAGACCAGAGACATAAAGCATTATGACAGTCAGTTAATAATCTACATGGACAGTGATGCCTTCAGCGTGATGTTGTTTGTGATCTGCTCTGTCATCCTGTCAGAGCACTTCCTGGAAACGGCTGTCCCCTGTGGAAACGCGAGCCTCTGTGGCCACCAAACCATGGAACAACTGATAATACAGAATGTTTTGTTGTTTTCATTTGAGGCAGCGATGTGATTGTAAACATGTTTTTATTAAAAGTTGTTTGGTCAATGTTGAATTGAAGATGACATATGAAAGCTTGGCAAAGAAAAAGAAAAAGAAAAACATTATTGGGAAATCATCTTTCTGAGAACAAAAAAGTGTTTTCCTAGACTGTATTATAATTTGTTCAGCTAACCCAATGGAAAATCAGATTTGTGGCTTTGGTGTCCTTCAAGGCACGATATTAGGCCCGGAGAGTTTTGCTAGTTTTGTTTAGTTTTCAAAGTTTCATTTAATTAAAAAATGCCTTGTGGGGATTGTGGTACTTTGAGACTTATAACAAAGATAGAATAATTTTAGCATAAAACCAAACTTGTCTCATAACGTCTCATTAGTATACTTCATGAAAACCCTAGCCATGGACATCTTTGAGATAAAACAATTTCTTGCCACAGTGATTTCATTATTATTTATTATTTCACATTTTTATACTTGCACATAAGTATTCCTAACCAGTCTTGAGTTAAGTTAAATCTTCACCATTCACCATATTGGCTCTAGTATAGGCAAAGATAGTAAAAATCAAATATTCAGTGATGTTTATTGAACTGAGCGTGTAGGATTATACTTGGGCCAAGTTTGATTATAGCGTCAATGTCAGTAGCTATAAGACACACAGGGATGAAAATACAACGATACCAGTGCTCTAAATCTACAAAGCTTGCAGGAATCTTCTACTAAATGAGAAAGACAGTTAATGTTTTCAGAATGGGTGTGTCCAAATGGGGGTGCAGTGTTGTAATAGAGGTGGTGCACTGTAAAAACATGCAGCTTCCACTCAGTGTCCCAATGCACTGGGCCTGTCCTGGGTGAAAGAGAGCGCTCCAACCTCGCATCAACCCTGTAATATAGCCTTTTCAATAACATCCACCTCAGCTGTATGCTTAAACAGTAGTTTTATGGCACGTTCCTTACATTTTCTTTGTCTCTCGGGGGAAATTCATCAGGGCCTTGCTGCACAAAATGAGATTCCAAATAAGGCCGCTGTTAAAAACTAAATAAATAAAAATCAATCAGTCATTAAAGTCATTAAACACCCCAGAATCATGTCTTCTTCAAGTTCTTCCTTATTATATTTGATTGAGAACAAGATGTTGCGTCTTTACATTTGTTCTTTTGTAAACAGATTGAAATATATACACACAGAGAGAGGGTATATCAAATGAAAACCAGCTCTCACTCAGCTGTTTTCTCTTACTGCAGCCCCATAGTCAGAGGAGGCAATGTAAATCCTCTTGGACCTAATCTAGTTAAGAATTTACAGAGGCTAAACCCTTTGTGAAGCCAGTTGTATTTCTGCTTAGTCTCCATGTTTTATACCAATGGACTTTCTCATTTTTGGCAGAAGTGGGGACGGCCCTCAACACCTACATAAAAATGTTATCATATAAACATCCATACTCAAAGTCATTCTCAAGTTCATTGTTTCCCTGTTGTGCAATTTCATTTATTTTTAGCTATGGGTTTAATGTTCTCGTTTGACTACCTTTCCTTGAATTGAAAACTATATTAACCAAGATAATAATAACACCAGTTTCTTCCTTCCTGTGTCAAAGTTTCATACTTGTCATAGCTTTGTCATTCTCAGAAAATGGCATGTGCTTTACAGTAGGAAAAAGCATACAAATTTAAACAAAATGTATTAGAAAGTATAATTCAAGTACTACGTTTTTAAGTGGAGGGTTCGAAATGTTCTTTTATCCATAAATGTGTTGTTGTTGTTGTATCTGTTTCACAAAAAAGCACAAAACCTTGCAATGTCCATGCAGATAAACAGTGGACTCCACCAAGCCAAGTATGTTTGGGAAATAACGCAACCAAGAAACTTTTAATTGATTGAGCAACTATTTCACCAATGACTAAATCAAATAAAAAGTTTGCTTGTTGTTGTGGAGGATCAGTGAGGTCCCTACAGTGCTGCAGCTCCATGGGCCCCTGCTCTGCTCCATAAGCCCTTCAGATGACTGGAGTGCGGCTGAGGCAGAGGCAGCGGTGGCACTGGGCAGTACGGTACGGTCTGGAGCAGATCTGAGGGATTAGGGCCTGTTTGGGAGGATAGAGAGCTGTGGGGGGCTGAACACACACAGCTGTGAGTTTGTGTGTTTCATAATACTTTGGCCTTTGGCATGACTCCGGCAACGGGCATTGACCTCAAAAACTGGAGAACATGCAAGAATCCGGACATTTTTGCAGTTATAAAAACAATATAACTGCTAAAGACCGGAAAAGTACTCAGTGACACATTATTAGCTGCAATTTTAATAGATTATTTTTTCAGACCAAAGTTTAGTTTGTTTTCATACCTGACAGTTTCACTAGCGCTCTTCCTCGGAGTGGTCACGTGATGTTGCTGTGACGTGTCCGGTCAGCTGATTTAAACGGGTCTTGGTGCTGTTGTCCTGCTTCTCCGACTTCTTCAGGACAGTGTCCCAGATGTGTGAGAGTAAAATGGCCCCCTTGTCCCGGTTTAAAGTCCCGTGAGCATGTTTCCACATTTCGATTGCCTCCTTTGAATAGATTATTTTAATATAACAAATAATGAAAACAGAAACTAATAAAGGCTACCAAACCCTTAAAAATGTTATATTAATGCTGCATTACCCAGCCTTTCTCTTCTTTGTCTTCCCAGTACATTGTAAAAGCAGTTCTTTGTCTAGTGACAGAATCGCGCTGTCCACATCTGATTGTAAAACATTTTATCAATTACTAACTCATTTTATTGTTTGCTTCGCCTGTGGCACGTTGGGATAAGAGCTGTTTGGCTGTGTGTTAATGGTCCCGGCTTCACTTCACCCGTCTAAAAAACCTGTTACTGAACCTTTCCTTCAAAATGTCACCCATCATCATTGTTTAGAAATGTATCAACGACTAAGAAAATAAAATTGGAGAACAAAGTAAGTAGAGAGCAGTGGGTGTATGGCGGTGGCGGTGAAAACGGAATTGATCGGCATTATGGTGTCTTGAAAACAAACGATTACACGATTGCTCAAACATGCACGAATCACTCCGAATACAACGTCAGGTGAGTAAATGGTGAGGGGAAACAACTATAACATGGTCAAAAGCTCTAAAAAGTTAAATTTGCATAATAAGTCTGTTTTATCACTGCTCACAACCAATACAACTCCCTTTTGTTTGTTTTGCCTAAAACCTGTATTGACAGGGCATAATTCTGGTTACAATTTACATTCAGTTGTTTGATAAATAATGTCTTCTAAGCACATGTTCAGTGTTATAGTCTCACGCTTCTCCTTCTACAGTCCTAAAAAGAAGCAGCCTCCCTGTTGTCCTGGCTGGTGCAGATAATTGCCTCTGTGCAGGTGAAGCTGCCAGCTCCTGTTTATGTCTCAGAGTGTGATCGAGTTTCGGGTCTCCATAGCAGCCACTGTTCACTGCCGACTCTCTATTTACACAAAACAATCCTGATGGACAGACGCTTGCTAGAAAATGTCAGCTGAAAAATTGATCATGAAAAAAGAAACAGCTTTAGAAAGGATTTTGGCGGAGGGGCCGATTCTGCACTGGATTTATCACAACAGTGGAAACATGTTGGAATATTTTTTTGTTTTTTTGTAGATAAATGTCAAATTGGTGAATTGTGAGAGGAAAATATTTTAGTTGGTTGCAGATTTTTATTAAAAGTATTCAAAGGTTTTAAGCACTGCACTTGTCAAAATTGTCAACTTTTCGTTCCAAAGAAAAGTAGAAGTATTTTGAGAGAACTGTACATGAAACTGTATTATTACTAATCCTGCTAGTACCATTGCTTCTTCATACTGCTCTTTTATGGTAAAAGTGAAGCATCTAAACCACCAATCTGTGTATAACCTTTGCACATCGCTGCATCCTTTCAAAACTTGTTATGTCTGAGCAACAAAGTGAAGTTATCTTTGGTTGAATTAGTCATTGTGTGCAGATCTCTCATCTTCAGTGTCTTTTGTGTGCCAATCAGCGGCTTTCTCTGAGTCACAAAATACTGTAAAGAAACACAATCTACTCCAGCAACAACAAAGATTCAAAGATGTGGGCCATGGCTTTCTTTGTTGTTGTTTTTTTTTTTTTTGTTCTTTGTTTTCTCCGATATTTCGAAACACTCTTCCCTCAAAGATTTTCCCAGTAAATTGTAAAGTGGAAATTGTTGTCTCTCTAAGCGCTTTGCTCAAAGACCTTTTTACACACACAACAATCCTAACAACTGTTTGGATTGGGTGTCTCCTCGCTCTCCCTGCCTGTGTTTGATGTCGTGGTTTTGGCTGTCCTCTAAAGCGTTCATTTCAAAGTGGTTACTCCAGGCCTCACTCTGACTGACTGGCTCTCTGCCTACACCCTGTGGTCTGCAGGATGGCCTCAATGGTTGTAGTCAATCTTATAATATGCAAGTACACAAGCAATGCACAAAATTCACAATAACATTGTCCTCAGCTGTAGATTTAGATACAACATGAGATGTGACATTGCAGAAAAGTTTTGAAAAGAGAAATAATCCAATAGTACACCTCTTAAAATGTGTAGCTCCATCTCAACTTGTATAGTCTTGAAGGTTGAACAAAAATGTCCCTGGATCAGAGCCAGCTAAGCTGCAGCCTCCAGTCAGCTGATGTTTTTCAGCTCATTCACCATCTTACAGCATACATTACACAGAGGCAGGTCATAGGCTCATCACAGGAGAGGCACAGCGCCAACAGAGCACGCTCATAACTTTTAAATGAGATCCATCATATTTAATCACATTCACAGTTAAGAGTCAGGCTTATCATGTTAAAACTGTTCTTTCACTTTGTCAGCTAAAGGGACCCGTGCGGTACTGACGTGATGCCTAGCAGCATTGTACAGGCCTCAAAACTTTTAGGAGATAGCTTCATATATGATAAGACGTCTCTGGTGTAAGAAGCAGCAGCTTAATGCAATGCAGAACCTGATTTGAAATTCAGCTCTAGGCAAAAACGTGAAATTAAAGAGAATATTGCAAATGCAGCAAACCCATCTATATTTTATACACTCCCACCAGAGGTGGATGCACTGAAGAACAGGTTTATCCAAAGTAAAGTACATGTTTTCTACCTAAAATGTACAGTATAATAAAGGATGAGTACATAACAGGGCTGAACACCACATTTATTCTACACACATTTTTTTGTTTTTAAGAAAACAAAAAAAATTACAACATGTTTCATTGGGGAAGCTGTTATTCTGAAACAATAGAGTCTTTTCATTGTGTGAGGTTGAAGCTTGAAGAAAAACCATGTCTGGTGCATATAAGGCCATGTTCAGGATGTCGCAGATTCAGATACAGATACACGAATACAGAGGACATGAGAGAGGACATGTGGGGAATCAGAACAAAGACACCATGGACCTAAAGGTTTGTGGGCAGCACTGAGAGACCGGGGCATCTGACTGTGTCGAATGGAAATGTGTCCCAGGATGTTTGCACAAGGGGACAGAAAACAGCAGGGAGGAAATGCTAATGATTTTTATGGCCAATAAAGGCAACATATATCTTTGTTCTGATAGACGCTCATGACCTTTTGGAATGATTTAGTTACACTTGGAATTTGAGACAGCGGCCAGGGCAGTCTGATGTCAAAATGTCCCATTGAGTTCAAGTGAAGCAAAGAAAACAATGCTGCTCTTTCAACAATCTGCTCTTTTTGGCTTTGTGTTTTGACAACATGGTGGTTTGGGGCCAGGGCCGACCCCTGGGGTACACCTAGAGCATAAAAAGGTATGTCTGTTCATATTGTATAAACACTTTTTCCCTGATATATTGCAATAAGATTTAGCTGTTTAATCAAGAAGTAAAGGGGTTAATTGCATCTCTTAAAATACTGGTGTGCATTCTCCTTTAAGGACAAAAATGGTGCTTCTGTAGTTAAAATACAACACAATATAATAAAAACCACTTCAAGAGCATTAAATAAAATACTAATACACCTTTTATTTTGTTGTACCTTCTACAGCATGAAAAAAACCACAAGTCAAAGTGTTGTGTAAGGTTACTTATTTGTTTAGTACTTGAGTTTTACGTTGTGACTAAGGAAGCGGAAGTAGGGCCAAGTGTAGAGACATCTTGTGAGGCCAGTCTCTTAATGGTTCTGTGCCTCTGTAGTTTGTCTCCTCCACCTCCCATAAAGTTCTCCTGCCTCTCCCATCTGATAACACTGCTGATAACCAAGTCTGCTGTCTGAGAGACGCTGTATCTTCTATGAACAACAATATACACTGTGGGCTTAATATTATAGGCTGGGTTTAAGATTTGAGCGTTTTAGGAAAAATTGTTACATTGCTACAAGACTACAAAAAAATACACATCAAATAGCTAAATTAATGTGCCCATGTTGTGGTTAGTGTTGTCATGACTTTCAACACTAATCGTTTATTTAACTTTACCATGTTCAAGTATGAATGCGGTATTTTATTTTTATATTGACTGAATATAGTAAAAAAAAAATATAAAATTGCAGATCTTCTTAAAGCAAACTGCAATTCGCCTATGCATACCATATTACATTTTAAATTAGGGGGTAAATGCTCTTTAACCCCATTGTTATCAGTCTGTCATTTGTGTTTCTTTATGTGAGTGAAGTGTGCTGTACTTGTCCCCTGCTGATACCACTTTGTCTAACTAAACACTATGGCATATTTCCTTTAATACCCCCATTTGTATTTCAGTTCCAGTACATCTAAGCACACATGTAGTCTAATCTAAAAATGCTATACCTTTTTGTTGTGGTTAAATGTATGCATGTTAGCTTTGCCGACCCATCTCACATAACCACATTTTCTACAAGATTTATCTTTCTTCGCCGTTGTGGTGAACCAAATGGCAGCCAGTAGGAGATCTAACCAGGCACAGAAGGACCACATGTCTCACAGCGATGCACGTTGGCTTGCAAATGTGAATAAACTGCAATAGATCAAATTATGGTTTCTCAACGGGTCAAGTACAGTGTGTGTATTATTGCAAAGAGATCTGTCAACTGTTAGCACATTGAGGCCACAGAATCTACCACAATTTCCTAATGTAAAGTATAAATGTAATAGTGTTGTCGTTGTTGTAATGGCATCAGAGTATGAAATTCTTGCACACTCTAACTTGATTGTCCCTCTTATGAAACAAAGTTAAAATAACCCTGAATATTTTGATTGCGTAATACTAACAGTCGATTTCTTAAAATTAGGGATAGATCTATGCATGTCCAAGCTTCTTTTCCAAAATCAACACTGTTACTCAACCTAAAATGGAAACCTTTCAGCAGCTGACGTATTGCATTTAACAGTTTTAAATAAGAAGAAGATTTAGTTCAGTGCAAACATATTTTGACATCATAGACTGTATAAAGAAATGAACTAAGAGAGTGTGATGTCACCTATAACGTTCAGCTCCAGCCAAATGGAGCTCATCGAGGCTGGCAGTTATAGGGGCGACTTCCACATTATGAATTCTGACCGCAAGTATCATAGCAACTAGAGAGCCAATCCAAAGCGAGGCTGTTGAAGGTGACTTCCCTGTCCACCCGCATCACTGGTTTAGTAGGGAGCAACACTGTCAATCAAACCTGTTGCTAACACTAGCGGGAGTGACCTCAGGGAAAGAAGGCGCCTGATTTGTCTCTTATTAATGTTCATGTAAAGTGAGATTCGATGGAGCGGGAAGTGCGACTACGCTCACTCCCTTTTTGGAATGCAGGTTAGCTGTGTCCACTTATATATACCCTGATATGTTCTGGTGTAATGATGACAACAAGATGAAATGGTTATTTAATTCTAATGTTTATAAGTTGGCATCATTTCTCTGTAAAGCCTGGAAGAAGCAGCAAATGAGTTTGTATAAGTGAGTCCATTGGCCTATTATATTATATTGCATTTTGTTAATGGTGTCTTATAAGCCCATTAAAGGGCCCGGCATATTTGTATGCAAGACACAATAATAAAATAAATTCATTCATTCATATACAGTCTATTATATGTACAGTCTATGGTTGACAACCAATTTTTATTGCTTTATCTTGGTCATAGCCTTGTTTTTTCTTTTACTCTGCACCATATATACCAACCCCTCTCTCTCTCTTTCTGCCTCTTCCAAACTGTGGCTTTGAGTTGCCCCTGTTCTGGGCCCCACTCGCCTTGCAGAGCCCTCCAACTCCCCATTGTTCCTGTATTCTGTCTCATCAGCCAACCAACTATATAAATATCCCCAATGGGTTTACTCTACCTCTGCCCCCTGCAAAAGGACTGTATCGATGACCACACAATTACACCGAGGTAATCAGCTTACAAATCTACGTCTATCACCAAGTTCTCTTCTCTCCTGGGGCAGTCACGACTCTGCTTTCCTGCCAGCCAGCCTTGTTTATTGGTGTTTTTAGTGCATTGTGGGATACTTGTGTGCCGAGGTAGAGCTGAGGTGGCCTCCCCTTGTCTAGCAGGCTTGTTTTATGGGAGGGGAGGCTTCATCACATAGGAGGCACATAGACTCAAACGAAACTCCCACACAGAGCTGAGGTTAAGTTAAGAAATGTTTTACAGTACAATAATGTTTAATGAAAATCTATGAGTATCAAAGGTGTATTCATGAAAAATACTGCTGCTAACACCAACAGGCCATGAACTCAAACTGAAAGCTTTTGTCAAAATAATCTTTTCTTGCAAACTCTTTTGAAACTAATCTCTTTTTAAAATTAAAGTCGCTAAATAAGTGGCTAGTAGTGTTTAGACTTGTAGTTCAGGGCTAAATCTGCTGCAAATTAAAATCATATTGTTTTTTCCTTTAAAGTGCACTGCATACATCAGATGCAGGGTACACCACCTGCTAGTTTCCATGACGATGTTATAGCTTTGCCTAGAATGTTCCATAGTACGGCATTAAACATATCTATATCTATGCCTTCATTCAAACCAAACCAATCATGTATTTATGAAGACAAGCGTATATCGGACTCTCCATCAGAAAGGTTGCGTAGTACATCTTTAAAGGCCCTACATTACACAAAATTGATTCTTATGAGCTTTAAGTCATGTTATGATGCTGTTACCTTCTCAAAAACATACCCAGAGTTGTGTTTTGTTTCATTCACATGTTTGAGTAATCCTGGTTAATTAGTTTGCGTAGTCTGTAGTTTTCAAGTTAACAACTACCTTTTACTTTTAGTTCAGTAGAGATTGGCAATTCTAGAGCTGCAATCATCCAAATGATTCTGGTGAAGGTGTATGGAGTTTTAAAACACAGTGGAGCACTTTCTTTACTACCACATGAAACACAGCCTTTTCTGTAAAACTCAGCCTAAATATGCAGGTTTGTGTGTTAAACATGTGTGAATGAAATGAAACACAACTCCAGGTATGTCTGTGATGAGGAAAAACATTATAACATAGAAAATAGCATAATATAGGACCTTTAAAGTTGGAATCTTTGCACAACAATTTAAAACAATGCGTCTCACTTACCTAGAGACCACCATGTTAGCTGCAATTTCCACAGCCAGCTACATTGTTTTCACAGTTCTATGTGTTCTGTATAGGAAGACAGGGAGGTCACATAGAGGTGTGTTTATAGGCAACGCATGCAGGACCTTGAGAGCCACAAGGGTGTCATTACTGAGTTTTTCTTACATCAACCGCATTTTCTCACACCCCAAAACACACAACTAAAGTGCAAAGACACAAACTCAAACACGGTCTCCCAATGCTAAGACAGATTGACTGCACGAAAACTACGTAGTCCAAAGTTCATCTAGAACAATCTGGAGATTGTATGAGAAAAAAAATGAATGATGAATAAATGCGTGGGCCCCTTTCAATCAGATAAGTCCAGGAAGCATGCAAGGACTACCCTGGGCATTCTTAGCTACACAAGGCTGCTTTGTGTGCCAGATCTGCTGCGGCTGTATTTCCACTGGCCCAGTAGAAACCTTTGCGATGCAGTTATTTGTTTATTAGATAGAAAAGCCTTTAGTGACTTTCATCTAATGGGCTCAAAGAGAACGATAAAGTGATTACGGTTTGACTGGACTGGGCAGGGGAGGCATCAGATACAGAGGCAGTACAAAGGCATTGGCTATGAGATAAGCTGTAGATATGGAAGTGGAAACTGAAACGAATCCAGCAGACTCATTATTTTAGGGGTTGCAAAGGTGAAGGAAAGTTAAAGCAGAAGAGGCGGGGTTGTAGTTTGGAAAGAGAAATAAACAAGTGTTAGTGTTATGAGTTGGAGTGCGCATCAATAGGAGCTGTTGTTTAGCCTATTTTGTACAT
The DNA here is from genome assembly GCA_000787095.1 of Periophthalmodon schlosseri. Lineage (NCBI taxonomy): Eukaryota > Metazoa > Chordata > Actinopteri > Gobiiformes > Gobiidae > Periophthalmodon > Periophthalmodon schlosseri. The sequence continues at coordinate 12,883 of KN474351.1, read as the reverse complement.
TTTTATGCATTAAACATGTTCACTGTGTTTTTTATTTTATTGTAAACTCTAACAATATATATTCAATCTTAATTGCAAAATATAGTGTATAGCTGAACACGGTCTTGTTTATGAATATGTCAAAACAGTATTTTAAGGAAGAGGGGTAGTCAGCTCCCACAGATGAACACTGTCGTTGTGTCCTTGGGCAAGACACTTAACCCACCTCACCTCCAGTGTCCACGTACACCGGTGTATGAATGTGTGTGTGAACGGGTGAGTGGTTCCTTGATGTAAAGCGCTTTGAGTGCCTTGAAGGTGGAAAAGCACTATATAAAAACGTGACCGTGCTTTGCTCAACATGATGTCTTCCCATGTCGTTGGGGAATTCTCCCATCAGGAAAATCAATGGATAATTAATGCTTCTCCATGGAATATTTTTTCAGATATAGCCTGGACCTCAGAGTACCAGAGTAAGATTTGCATACGTTGCAGGCTTTAAGTTAATAGATGAAAGTAAGCCAGATAAAGAGGAAATGCATCTTCAAACAAAAAAGCACCAAAAAAGGAGCAGATTAGTACGCCACAGCTCTTATGTAACAGGTAAACTAATGCAATGTCAAAGCCGCCATTTCCTCTTTCCATTGTAAAAAAAATATTTTATTCCTGTTTTTTATGTATGTTTTTTGCTATTTTGTTATTTTACATTTTATCACCTCTTACATATTCTTATTATTAGAGCTTATTGTAATGTGTGAGTTATTATGTCCAAGTCATTTCCCTTGTATTATTCCGCCATGTGTATTTTTATATTTATTTTTTGTTGACTTTTGTGTGAAGCACTTTGGGCAGCTGAATTGTATTGAGTTGAAAATACATCTATATTTATATACTTCTACTTATACAGTTACATTCTACAGGCCTATCTCATCATTATGTTTTCTTGCTCAACCGGCTCTGCTTGAAAGCTCTGTCACTATTCACCCCAGTTATTAAAACATACATATGGCAAAGGTGTACAATTATATGTGTAAGCCTCTGGGACATTTCTCATTGGCACACAGTATTCACAGCATTATAATTATACCCTTGTGACACAAACAAATGTGATTTATGCTGCGGTGCCTCGTAGATAATAATTGAAAGCGTTCGCGCTCGTCTGAGCTTCCACAAACATTTGATTTATGCGTACGACGGGGAAGTTGAACTGCAGTTGTGTTGTGTTTTATCATGTCCCCAATGGAATAAACTGAATGACTTAACAAGACAAAACAGACAAGACTGAGCATGACCAATAATCCGCTTGTAGGAAAATTTGTGGTCTGTTGAAAAGCATGAATGTTTTTCCAGTTAATATCCTGTAACTTACAAGACAGCAATGTGACTGGATAGAATCAATGGCAAATTTACAACTAGTTTCAAAAATAAATTAGGTTCTCTGGTTCTCAACCTTTCACACAAAGCAAGCATGGAAATATTTGGTGTTTCCCAGTATTAACAGGTAGGACTAAGCTGGTTTTATTGCTCAAAAGTACTTGGATAAACATTAATTCTTACTGTGAGTGGGGTCAGCTCTCCACGGATCTGAACTGTAACATGGCCTGGTGTTGTGATTTGCTTGTCTGCATGAGGATAGATAAGTTTAATTCAATCCAGTTTAAGTTTATTTGTAAGGCACATTTAAAATGACTGCAGCTGACCAAAGTGCCCCCAAAAATATGCAGATTACACAATACATAGAAAAAGAACAATAAAGCACCAAGATGTCCTGTCTTGCTAGTATTAAATGCCAGGGAGAAGAGGTGGGGTTTCAGTCTAGTCTTAAACTGCGGTAAAAACTGAAAGGATCTGACAGGTAAAGGGAGACTGTTCCATAGTCTGGACGCTACCAAGCAATAACATCTTCATGGAGACAAGTAGGTGGCGGACACTCCACCAGAAAAGTTACATATTACATCTTTATGTAGTACTCAACAAGAAAAACCCAAAAGCTCTAGCACTTACCCTCAGACCAGTGCATACTGTTGTGTCTTTGGGCAAGACACTTCACTCACCTTGCCTATTTAAGAGTGTGGGGTATGAAGGAGAAAGTGATGGTGATGGGAGAGATTGTTGGCACCGATTAGTAACCATGTTTCCGTCAGTCTGCCCTACTGTCAGGGCAACTGTTGCTATGGAAAAAAGCCCAGCCTCACCAGCTGTCTAAATGCTAGTTTCTAGTAGATTTTTCCTTGTAATTTGAATGAGGAAAATAAAAAAAGCTACTCTTCAGCACGAATTGTTTCTTACTACTGCACGCACTCGTTGAGACATCAGCTTGGCCCTTTTTGAAATAAACTATTGTTCTTTTGAGGAGACCGAATGAGGTTAAGGTAGATGAAAACACAGGAACACTCAGCAGGCGGTGCCGTGGGGGTCCTTCCCTCAGAGACGCTGTGCACATCTCACTCCCACTTCAAAGGAGCAGTGCATTCTGGGCCGGACTGCGGGATTTGTCTGTTGTGTAAGCGGCCGAGGAGGTTTCCAGGATTTGAGAGTAAAAAGCGGGAGGGGGTGGGGAGGGGGCGGCGGCGACTGAGTTCACTTGATCTGATCCTGTACGCTGATGATATCCGCAGTGTTTTGGGAGCTTTTAGTCAAATGTAGGATCTGCTCAACTTCTAAAAGCATAAGGGTAATAGCTTTAAACAGCCCTATTATCATAAATTTCAAGCCAGCGTCCATATAGACTCATTACATGTAAAGCAGTGTTCAGACTTTCAACAAGTTGTTTTGTGTTGAGGCATCTTTTGCTGTTTGGGGTCATGCTTCAGCAATGCTAAGTTAATAATAAAAACTTTTATTAAAGGGCCCATATTACACTAGTTTCTAATCTATGTTATGATGTTGTTTCCTCATCAAAAACATACTTAGAATTATGTTATGTTTCATTCACACTTGTTTCATTCACACATTCACACATATTTAGTTCTTCTCTCAAACAGAAAACACTCTGTTCCATCTTGTAATATCATGTGGCAATACAGGAAGTGCTCCACTGTGTTTTTAAACTCCACACACTTTCATTAAAATAGGATAATTTCCGACCTGGAATTGCCAATTTTAAAGGTAAATGTAGCTGTTAACTTGAAAACTACCACTTCATGACATCACAAGGTGGAACAGAGCATTTTGAGCTTTGGAGATGTTGACAGACAAATAATGCAGCATTACTCAAACATGTGTGAATGAAACAAAACACAACTCCAGGTATGTTTTTGAGGAGGTAACAACATTATAACATGGCTTAAAGCTCACAAGCGTCAATTTTGTGTAATATAGGGCCTTTAAACATGTTGTCCTCCATTTCTAGACAAAGCTGTTTTAAAGGTAAACATCCTATCAAAGCATTCATGCGATCAACAAAGATCACTGTGGCCTGGTTTTAAATGGAACTATAGAAACCATTGTGATTTTAAATGGCATGACAAGCATCTATTCTAATAATGAGCCCATGTTAACAAGTTGGTTACAGTTTTTTTTTTTTGATGCATGCATGAAACAGTTTAACACAAAGAGCTATTGACGTTTTTGATCATGTTTTAGTTGTTTGTGACATTCCATAAAAAGAAAAGATTGTGATGTTTGTTTTGTTGCTAACTCACACATGCTTGTCATCAGCCCACTGTAGCTGAGAAATTACACCCAACTGCAATTTTCGACTGACGGAGGCTCTCATTGTATCAGATTACTCTATCAGCTAATGAAGTTTGACTACTCCGAGGCATCAGAGACGTCACGAACATGTTCAGGGCGCACCATATTTAGTTGGAAGTGGGGTCAGCAGTACAGAGACAAGGAGGGAAAGGTCCTAGGACATTTGTGGGCTTTCCAAAAGGCAGGCATCTGGATTGCGTTTCACCCGCTGGGGCCCTGGCCTGAGCAGATGTTCCTGGCCAAATAAGCAACACAACACTGATTAGAAGCAGAGGGGTATAGTCTTTACACATGCGCCCATTTCTGCGCTTTTGTCACTGGGCCAGTTTTAATAACGTCCCCCGAGGAGGAGAGAGCGCACTTCCTCTGAGCTCTGCGGTCAAGGCAGGCGAGGCTTCATTTGTTATGTAGAAGAGCGATGATTGATCAGCGCGCAGCCCGTCCCTTTAGCTTCAGGGGGGAAAAGTGCTGGGGTTGAAACTTGTAATTTAGATTTTGTGGGCAGGATTTGCAGCTCAAAACAAACAATTTGTTGGACGGATTTGGGGCAGATGGTGATGTGTAAACAGTTTGAGTTAATCCGCTGTGTACTAACTTTTATATTTACTCTCTGAACATGTTTGAGTCCAGATTACAAGCATACTATTGTTTTTTATGTATAATTAATCACATTTGTTAGACTTTAAATGCTGTTATGAAATCTGATTTGATTATGAAATTGGTAATGGTTTCCATCCCACCCAAAAATTCTGTGCTTTGTAAAAAAATATGACCAAAATAATACCTCCACCCACAAATGGTTAGTATAGGAACAAAGTTGTAATTTTTAAACAAATTTGGTGTCATGAAATTAAACACTTTCCATTACCACTGCATGGGACTATGCCCTCTGTCCCTGCATTTAATATATAGTCAGTGGTAGAACGTAACAAAGTAAAAATTAGTAAAGTATTGTGCTTAAGTATAATTTTTAGGTATCTGTACTTTTACATTAAGTATATTTTACAGTGTATACTTTTTACTTTACTTCACTACATTTTGAG
>KN474348.1:11677-33469 GCA_000787095.1 Periophthalmodon schlosseri | reverse complement strand
CCACTGTTCCTAAGCTTTCAGTGTTACCTTGGTTTCTATATTCAACCACTGTTTGACGTGACAATGTAATTAAGAGTGTCAAAGAGGATCAGTATACCGATAAGTACCTAATTAGTTGTGTTTTTGACCTATGCAACCTAGCTATGTTGACATGCAGGTTTTCTATGGGAATCGTGGCTACAGAGATAACTATGGCTTTTTACATGCTTATAACAATAGAGGGGCTGTCAGACAACAAAACCTCTTAAACAATCAGTGGTACATACTATGCTATAATTAGACTCTTAAACAGATCCAAGTGTTCATTATTTTGACACTTGATTGACAGATTTTTCTGTGTAACAGGCTGTGCTTTCTGATTCAGGTGGTTTTGAACAACAGTCACATCTTTGGGGTTAAATAGTGACACCACTTTTTGTTGAGATGGTATAAACATAATTTCACTTTAGTTCATTTGTGCTTGCAGAGAAGACACTGAGCTTTGTCCCAGTTTTTGTTTCATGTAGATAGACCCAGTAATCACAGAGATATTAACCATAAGCCAGGACTAAATATCTGCAAATTCTAAAAGGCAAATTCTACCATAGATATCTGACCTGCCCTCCAGCTTTAAACTATAGGGATTCTAGAAAGTGTGATTCTAAAACTGAGTCTAAAGACCTTTTAAAATCCTGTGTAATCAGAATGTTTAAAATTCTGGAATGGAGGCAAGTGGAGGCAAAATTAAGCAGACATAATACATTTTCAATGATTCATTGATTAACAGGTCTAAATGGGGTATAAATGTTAGTTTGCTTTGCTGTTAAGAAGAATGGGAAAAATACATTTTTAAGCCTCAAAATTCTATCTGAGCCTCACAAAAAGTATAATTTATGGTGGAATGTGTAATATATTTGTAGATGAAGTAAAAAACTGTAGTGGGCCCAACAGGTGTTTGTCCAGTAACACCTAAAAATCAGGTTTTGTCCTTGTCCTTGTCAAAAATGTTTCGTGTCATAATCATAATCTAAATAAATAATGTAAAATACAATTGTAAATGTCTTTAAACCAGGCTCCGATATCACTCATGCATCTCTATTATGTTCCATTGCACTTTTGCCTCCAGCTGCCTCCATTCCAGAATTTGGAATGTTTTTGTTCACAAACTTTTAAAGGGTCTATATAATTTGTATTTTTTTTTCTCGCAGGACCTGGAGTTCTTATCATTGAAGGATCAAACCTGGGAGTGCAGGACAACAGCAGTGCAGTGATAGTGGGTGAAAAGCCTTGTGTTGTGTTGAAGTGGACACAGACAAATATCAGCTGCTTCCTCCCTATGCTCCCACCAGGCCTGCACCAAGTTGACATACAGGTTCAGAACAATGGGAACGCACAGATAAGGTAGAGCTATTATGACAGACATATCTGTGTTTACCGTTTCATGTGTAAGGTTGTAGTCATGTCACGAAGGGTTGGTTTATGTCACTGTGAATTAAACACCTTTTTTTAGATTATATGGTTAAAGTTAAATCTTTCTATTTAGAACTGAACCTATTATTTGCCAAAATTTTGAAAAAATGTAAAATTTACAGTTGTCCAAGTTAAGTTTTTAAATCACGGAAATACCCAAATATTATTTTTACATGTTTAACTTGTGTGGCTTTTAATTCTGAAAACATATTATTTAAAATAGAAAACATGCCACTTTTATTTGGTGTTTTGTATTAAGGCTTTACATGTAAAATGGCCCCATCAATAGTGGATTCACCTGTCACGGATCCAGCTTTTTCAGGTTCAATACCAATATCTTTCCCAATGATAATCAATATCAGTTTAGGGACTGACAATTGCATTAATTTGATCAAAACATTGTTTAAAAAAATTGTAAATGGGCTTGACAATTTTACCCATTATTTATGCAATCATTTAAAGATAGCGATTTTTATCTTAAAGCAGTGGTGTGAATGCCAGCATTGAGTACATCCTGGAGGTCCACAGCGTCTCTCCGCTGGTGGGCTCTCTGATGGGAGGAACTGAACTCACCATTACTGGCTCTGGGTTCAGCCAAAACAGCTCCAACATCGAAGTTTCCATTGGTGAGTCATTTGAATCTGAGCTGAGAATCAAAGTGGTGTTTAAGTGACTTTGTGTGTATTATTTTAGATATCAAATGTTTATGATGAACTATATCCAACTTATTACATAGAATTATTCTGGTGAGCATCTAATGTCCAGGAATTCTAGTCAGAAATTGCTTAAGAATATAGTGTTTAAAGAGTTCAAAAAAGAGAGAACAAAATTTTTACTGTTTAAAATACATATGTTAAGACAAGATAAAGATAATTATATTTCCAAAATTAAGATCTGGTTTAGTCTTGCCCTTGTTAAGTTCTAGGTTTCACTTAAGACACGATTCTAGTCAGAAATCAGAAAAATAATCAAGAATTGCTTGAGAATATTGTGTTTAAAGAGTTCAATTATTAAAAGAGACAGCTTCATTTTTACAATTTAAAATCCATATGTTTCTTTTTGTTACTATACTCTACTGTGAATTTTATCATCATAACATGCTCATTTTTATTGCACTGACATAGATTTGTTGAGAAACATGTTATGCTATGTAAAATTGTACCGTTTTCAAGTCAATTCAAAGTTTGCACTGTTGTTTGTTCTGTAAAAAAAACACTTCAGCTTCACTGCTCTGTTCCCACTATTCGGATGTATATTATATATTTCGGATACAGTTTTTACCCTGTAGTGACATAACTCGTGTTTCATGCATGACTTCACCTGTGTGCTCTGTGACAGGCGGAGTTGAGTGTGAGGTGATGACCTCTGCGGAGACCAAATTGGAGTGCACTTTACAATCAAGCCAAAATACTGTCACCGTGACCAACCAAGGGATTCACCAAGGTAGGTTTTACATTTCTCCCTTTTGTTCAAATGTCAAATTGAATCTCCTCACACTAATATTGAACACAAAAGAGATAACAGATTAACTTACAAACCACTGCTGCGAGCACTGGAGCTGTCACCTGTAGCTACAATCTGACACTAGCTAACGCTGACACAAAAGAAAAGCTGTTAAAGCTGATGCAGAGTTCTCTAATATTAGCTATATTCAAAGCAGGTGCTTGTCAAGGTGTTTAAACTAGGCAAAAGTAATGCAAGATGTATAAGTATTTTACAATATTTTACACTTATATTACACTTGATTGTTTAGTTAACCCTCCTACCAGCACATTTAATCAAATTTTTGTTTGTTGAGACAATTCCATCAGAGCCAAAAATCTTAATTAACTATAGATTTTTTTATTATTTAGCTATTTGTTTGTTGATGTGATACAGATGGGTACCGAGTTGGGAAAAAAAAAAGAAGGAACCGCTATCCATTCAACTAATTTAAAGTAGAATTTACTTATTGTGGTATTTTGATTTATTCTATTTAAGTAATAAATAATAAATAATGTATTACTAGTTTAGTTCTAGAAACAGTTGTATTTATTTATTATGTCACACTTTTGACTAGTTAATACATATTTTAACCCAGGAAAGGCCACTGTCACAGAATTACAACATCACAATTTTTAAAAGTTCTGCAGTTTTAAAAAAATGTGTTTCTCAAGACCATATTTACATAGTTAATGGGTCCTATTATTTGTCCTCACAATGTTATTGAATAGAACTATACCATAATAGTTGTTCTCAATATTACATATACCATCACCATATGTCATCACCATATTCCATACCCAGTTCTGCATATTTTCTTTAGCTAAAACAATATGTCTTTAACAGAGTTCGGACTGGGCTACACTTGGAAACCTGCCTCTGTGACCATCCATGCGGGGGATAAAGTGGTTTGGCGTTGGACCACTCCGACTTTCCTCCGGGTCAAATACAGAGTCTTCAGTGTCTCCACCCCGAGTGGGAACACGGACGAAGGAGGGCCATTCAACAGCGGCGCAGCTACTGCAAATGGTAAAATAAGAGTTTGAACAGTTGTATGTTTACCAAGCATCATGCTAATTATCGATCATAAGCCAAATTCACACATGCAGCCTGACCCGGGAATTTACCTGCATTTTGTCAAGTCCGAACTAAGGCATTACTGTTTCCCTGCATTTTATCTGTCCATTTCTTGTGTAAATTACTGGGAATATGCAAGGAAGGCTTGTATATATGGTTTTCCTGGCAATTTTATGGGACATATGTGTGAATGGGGCCATAGAGCAGTCTTTGTACCAGTCCCAAGCTTAGAGAAATGCTGAAGGCAGATGGAGGGCAGACAACAATATAACTTTAAAGGAATGGATCACATTTTGATTTACCTTTTGGATCTTGTTTTTATTTATTAGTTAATAGGAGTAATCTGATTTCATTCTGATGCATAGAATGTGTGAGTTTTATCTAATTTCTCCAATTATCACATGTTACTAGTCATGTAAATGTGATAACAGTGTCATAACATTTGAAATCAAACCAAAGCTGCATAGATTTTTAAAATGATGCTTTTGACACCTTTTGACACTCAAGACATTAGTTGAGAAAAAAGAGACAAAACAAAGACACTGATTTCATTGCGTGGCATCACCAGGGTCACTCATTCACTGCATGACACACAATAACTCACACTATGTTGTCTCATATGCTCATTGTCTTTTCTGTCATCTAAGTCTCCTCTTCCCTCCCCAGGCCACTTCTCCTATGTTTTCTCTCTGCCTGGTGTCTATTACTACAGTAGTGGTTTGGTGGACCCTGCAAACACCAGGTTTCTGCAGGGAGTCGTGAAAGTCCTCCCTCGTCCAGAGAAAAACAGCAAAGTGGTCCTCAAAGTGTCTGGAGTAGAAGCTAAACATGTGCCATCTGGTAATTAAGAAATCATATAGTCACATGTTTTAGTTGTTCTGACTTTTTTATCTCTAACTCACATACACTACGGATACATTCACACTTGCACACAGAACACATTAAAATTAGGACTAAATGGGACTATATCAGGACTAAAACTAGACCAAACCAAGTCCCTATCAGGGCTAAACCGGGCCCTATAGGAACCAATCTGGACAAGTATGAATGCAGCCCAAACTTTAATGAACTAAATTATTATACTATACATTCTAAAGAAAGATTGAAGATATAAAAATATTGATGGGTAAATTAGTATGTTTTTGTATCATTACAAAACCAAAAAAAAAACAACTTAAAAACATGGAAACACAAATTGAAACACAAATTGAAACACAAATAAATGATTTCCCCCCCAGAACAATTCTAATTAGCGTTTGTCATTTCAGGATTCAGGATTCAGGATTCTTTCTAAAGATTTGATTTTCGTTATAGTTCATTTCTTCCAATTAAGTCAAATAGGAATACATTCGTTTACATTTTCCTCTCTTCTAGCTCCCTCTCGCACACGCAGGTCGTCCCAGGACTGTGTAGCCTTCCCCCTGTGCTCTCCGTCAAATCAGTCGTCTTCTGGGGTCTCCTTCACTGCCTCACCCTGCTCCACCCCCACAGTGGAGTCCATCTCCCCAAACCAGGGCACCTACCATCAGGTCATCCACGTCAAGGGGAAGAGCTTCGGCAACGTAACCTGTGCTATCAAGGTAAAGAATGACTACATATGCTAATAGTTACTAATAGTAATAAACACAAATTTTTGCTAGTACCCATTATCCCTTTTTTGTAATTGTGTATTAAGATTACAAGATTGATATTTGCTTGTCAAGAGGGTTGCAATGTCAATGTTATGATATTCTAATATATTGAAAGTTTGAAATGTAATGTGACCAAATATCAAAAAGCACCATCCATGGGTTTAAGAATGATGAAAAATTTGGACCGTTGCCATAGTAATTAACAATTTGAAACAAGATACAGTTTCTTTTGAATGTGAAAAGTCCTCAAAATGTTGCATGTAACAAGTTGAAACCCGTGAATATAAGACAATAGAGCTCCTGCACCCACGTAACTAAATTTGATAGGGACGCCATATTGGCAGTGGTGAATTAGCAATAATGAATGGCACTGCTTTTGGAGTTTTTTGTTATTAAATGAAATCGTAAACAATGATTTGTCTTAAATTGCGTGACGACAACTGCGGGGGCTTTATAGCACTGTTGTTGTCTAAATAATTTGGCTTGAAATAAAAAAAAAGTCAGATATGCTTTGAAAAATGAAAAAGAATTGAAATGTAACTGCTGAAAGAGTTAAAACTACTACAAGATAAATAGTCTGTATTCAAGTCATCCAGTTTTCTAAGTTGCAGTGTATCCATGAGTTTCAAAGTGATGAATTCACTCTGTTGCCATAGCAATTGCCAACAAAACATTTTGAATAGTGAAATGTCGTAAAAATGTCCACGTAAACATAAAAGGCTTAGTTTATACTGCAACATTTTGCCATGAAACAGAAGATTTAAGCAGCTTTAGTTCAAATGTATTAACCAAATACAATTAAATACAATTGCCTCCGTGTTTGTCTTATAGGTTACAATTGGAGACGAGCCTTGTCATGTGATCAACAGCTCAAACACAGATATCTACTGCCAGCTCGGAGCAGACAGTGAACTGCCTGTTGGTATTGCCCACCCACTCGCACTCCACATCAACAACCTGGGCAGCGCTATCGTCATGGTGATGGACGAGATGCAACGCCGTTTCGTCCTCCTCCCTGTCATCGATATGGTCTGGCCTCATATCGGAAGCACCAATGGTTTCACTCGCCTTGTAGTCCATGGATCAGGTTTTTCAGATGGATCTATGACCACAGCAAGTAGAAGTTGTAATATTATAACACTGAATTACACTCATATTACCTGTGACACTTCTGGATCGCAAATCAACATTGGAGAAGTTGTTTACCGAGTCGGACAAATTCAAAGTACTTGCCATTCAAACTGCTCTTTTGAATATTCTACCACTATCACTCCTGTTGTCAGTAAGCTTTCGACTTATAGCCTAAGCGGCCCGAGCAATGTTGAGATTTTAGGTGTTGGGTTCGGTAACAAAACTGAAGATGTCTATGTCACCGTTGGTACTCAAGAAGCAGAAGTTCTCACCGTCATAGATGACAACATTACAATAGCAGTGAATGCATTACCCGCTGCACAACATAAAGTGAAGGTTTTCATAAGAAGCAAAGGTCTAGCACATCGCCAGTTGTCATTAACAAGTGAAGCTACGGCAACGCTGTCTCCATTGGTGGGGAGTGTGGAAGGAGGTACTCCTCTGCTTTTCACAGGGAATGGATTTGCCCCAGGGAATACCAATGTGACTATAGGAGGGAAGCCATGCATAATTCAAAGTACAATTCCGAGTGAGCTGCGCTGTCTGTCACCTCCGAACAGCGAGGGGGCGGCGGACGTTGAAATCGTGGTGTTTTCTGAGACGTATCCAGCGCTGACATTTAACTATTCCTCAAAGTACACTCCAGCCGTCAGCTCTGTCACCCCAACCACTGGTAAATAAACACTACACTTATGTACATGTTTTGACTAGCAAGATACATGCGCTGCAAAAGTAACACTTTATAATAACTACACTTTTAATATTCTTAATAAAGCATGAACAAAGACTTAATGAAATAATTAACAAGTTGTTAATTCATTTATCGCTAAGCTTGAATCATTCTTAATAAACTATTTATTCATTATGTATTAAGTCTTTGAATATTAATAAGCCTTAATAAAGCATGAACAGTTATTAAAAGGGAACCTTTAAATTATCTAAAGGTACCTCTCAATATAATGTCTAAATCTCTAAAAATATTTGTTCATGTCATTAAATGAGTGGTCATTGTGAAATCCATAAATATAAAGAATCTAGAATAACAATAATAAGTGGCAATTTTGGTTTAAAAATAAATTACATTTCCTTGTCACACTAATCATAACTATAAAACATAACTATAATTCAGTCAGTTCATAATTGCAGTGAAAGTACCTGAGGATTGGCTGGTAGTAGCTGATAGTACCTAACATTGCTATTCTAAAATATTCAACCAAAAACTGTAGTACCATTTTGGGCTGAATTTTCATCATTTGCATCATATTTAACCCAGACCTACTATGATGTGAAGCTATTTCTACAGTCCTGTTGTCATTAAAATAAAATATAAAAATGACAAAGCATGTGATTCTTATGTGTTTCTTTTAATATTTTGTTACTCAGGCCCCAGTGGGACCCTCATCACGTTGACTGGCTCAGGATTTGGCTCTGATCTGCAGCTCGTCACAGTCGGTCTAAACGGCGTTCCTTGCTCTGTCTCCTCTGTCTCCGAGACTCAGGTTCAGTGCTCTGTCGGGAACAACCCCGGAGGACCGTATCCCATCATGCTTCAGCACAAGGTCAAAGGTTACGCCCAGTCTGAGGTTGCCTTCAACTACGAACTAACGCTGAGTGCTGTCCAGCCTAATGAAGGTTAGTAAAGAATTATTACATTTTCTCCAAATGTTGTTTCACAATATTTTTAAATTGTAATATAATTCATACCATAACATTCATATCATCTTACCTCTAACCTTTCCATGGTATATCACTAATACAGATTGTAGGAGAATAAATCAAGTACACAAACATAAGCCTTAGACTTAGACTGCACCCGGTCCAGCTGTGACTCCTGTGTCGGACCGGTTTAGTTGCGGTATGACCATGTGTTCACGCCATAACTATTCATTTATTAACAGAAAAGGCTTGCGGTTGACTCCGACAAAAATAGTCCCAACAGAATAAGTTCGGTGTTCGGCACCTTTGCCGGCAGCTCCGGACTGCATGGTGTGCAGTCTGAGCTCCTCTCGTTTCTTTTAATTATAGGGAATACTCACACCCCAGATCGGAGCTACACCACATGCAGTCTGAGCCTGGGGTAATAGTAGCATTATAATAACAGACATTCAGTTACCAAATTGAGGTGAAACAAGTTTAAATTTTTTTTCTTACAATTAAAGGTGCACTATGTAACTTCTCCGATAGAGGATTCGCACCTGCTTATCTCCTTAAAATGTTTCAAAATATGAGATTAAAGTTATCTATCTCTATGGAGACAAGCAGGTGACGCAACCAGGCCAAGTTCCAAGGTCAGATCTTTGGAGAAGCGAGCCCGCTCAAAGTAAGAATGCATGATTTACAAGGGATTTTTAAGCAATAAAAACACCAGTAAGTGAATAAATAAAGATAGATTTGTTTATGGAAAATTCCGGGCAAAGCAATAGCATCTCCATGGAGACAAACAGGTGGCGGACCTTCCACTAGAAACATAGAGCACCTTTAATTATGCCTTTGGTATGTTCTGTCAAAAATGCCTCTTATACAATTTTGTTTTTGAGCTTTTCAGTCGTCACATTAATTGTACATTGTACATTAATACATTTTGTAATAATTTTGGTTTCAGGTAGTTTTGGTGGTGGTGCCCTGCTCTTTGTTAAGGGTTCAGGATTTGACCCCACAAGTGCCAAAGTCCACATCTGCGATAAAGAGTGTAAACTGGACAGAGCATCTTCAACTTCCTCCCAGCTGTCCTGCTACTCTCCATATAATAATGGTATGGTATTTAAATCAGATCTTTTTTTTTTTCTTTTTTACAAATTAGGAGTAAATGGTTATGCTTTCAAATGTGGAACTCAAGAGGGACAAGATGCCTGAGTGATCCATATAGTCATGTTAAAATGTATATCAGTACAGGAAGTAGGGTTGTCAATGTGAAGTTAATACCCAGATACTAATTGACACTAAAGCTAGTATCAAAACTCATTTTGAAGTATCCAAACTGAAAAAAAAAAATACATAACATAGGGTAAAATCTGACATTTTTTGAATAGTTTTAGAATGATCTTTATCTATAGCAGAACTAGTAATATTGGTAATATTTAAATAATGGATGGTTTTGTATAGAAAATTCTATTGTATTCTATTGTAATATCATGACACTAACAAAAAGTGGAATAAGTTTATCTAAATAGATTAGTTTGGAGGAGGAATTTGTATTTGGCCAGCTACTACTGCTAAAAAGTTCTTTAATCATGTAGAATATTAATAGTAATAGTAAAAATAGTCTAATGTTTATAGAATAGTCTAAAGTTAGTTTTAAGTATTTTTTTTCTACCAACCTAAAATGTTAAGTAGGTTTTGCAACAGCTAAAATAACCCTGTAATCATGCTCATTTTCAGCTTTAGTGGCAGAGATCTTCCGGTTTTTAAAGTTGTCTGATTAAAAGTTATGTAACGAAGGTTAGAAATGTCAGGTAAACTGCTACTTAAAGGAATGAATACCCTACCTGCTAGTGCACCTTTGTCACTAAAGGAAAAATCTGTCTTTGAGGAATGCTGTTTTGCTTTGAGCTGTAGAATTGTCTGTGCAGAAATACTGTGTTTTAAGACAGTATTTTGACACTTATGGTGTGTTATTATGTTACTACATATTTTAAAAATATAATTGTGGGGAGTCACATGTACAAATTAGAGGGCCTCTGACACCACCCTCTTTTATTTTACAGGAAGTATAGATAAAACACCTTCGTGGGGTTGAATACTGTTGGATATTATCCCGAAAAAGTTTTTTTGTTTTTTTTTTCATTAAGTTTGCTGTGTTTTTGGCTGTGAAAGTTGACTACATCGAAGTATTTAAAGACACAGGCTGTATGATCATTTATGAGTTAATACTCACCTTGGGCAAAAATGTCTTAATACAATATGTTTATGATTATTTTTGTTTTGTCCTGCCTTGACATTTTTTGTTGACTATTCCATGTTCTTTTATTAATCACTGCACGGACTTCCTGTTTTGTCTTGTAGCCACCGAGTCTGAGGTCAGCTGTGTTGTGTCTGTCTCTAACCCGACCCAAACTGTCAACATCTCCAGTGGTTACACATACAAGTCTGCACTGACCCCCCTGATCTCTGGCATCTACCCAGAACGTGGAGGGACAGCTGGAGGGGTCCTCCTCACCATCAGTGGCTCTGGTTTTAGGTTTTTATTTTCATTTTCATTTGTTTGATAGGGACAGATACAACAAACACTGATTAACATGTAGTAATCTAATGCAGGTATTGCAGTGTTTATAGGCTCATTCATAACACCAGTCCCTCGGAGGGTTTTTAACAGATCAGATTTCCCTAATTGCAATATTAAATGGCTTAAACAACAATAAAAATGACAGATAAATACAGTGGATATGATATAGGTAAAGATAAAGTAATGAAACAGAAAAGTTACATAGTTCACCATTAAAAATAATGCAGTTTCTTATATCAGTATCAAGTGTATAGTAAGTGATACCTGGAACCCAGAATCTTTGGCTATGCTCCTGTCTGTTCCCATGTATTCAATTTAGTTTCTTTCTGTATTTCCTATGTGCAGTTCTAATATGACTGAGGTGAGTGTGACCATCGCTGGAGTAGTTTGTGATGTTCAGTCCTGCAACTCCACCTCCATCCTCTGTGTCACCAACGCCCAGCCACAGTCCCAGAAAACCAAGGTCCATGTCAGTATCAAAGACCAGGGAATGGCACCACTGGTAAGAGTTATGTTATACTTTAAGAAGAAATATAAAGGAAGGACATTGATGAACTATGGAAATAATGAAAAGTGCTAAATTGGATATGTTTTTCTTTTAATTTATTGAGCTATTAACTTGTAACAGGAAAGTGAAGATAAGGGAAGGGTTAGGATTAGATAAATTATACTTCTTCCCACTCCTTTTGGACATGTACTGTAAACATGCATTATTTATGACATGACTTGTGTTTAAACTTTGCATGTTTTAAATAAATTCATTTAAGTAACAATATTTGGATGTACTATTGATTATCTCATGGCATTACTGTATATTGTACAATATTATATGGTAAGCTTCTAGATCTGAAAATAAGCAAATGCAACTGTATAGCCCATGATCCTTTGCTTTGTTTGAGCGCAGCCACCATGAAGACATCACTATCAACTTTTTAAAAATGACATTGATGGAAAAATATGCACTGAGTCTTGTGAACCTTTCCGCCATTTTGAAGATGTTGCTGTGATACCAAGGAATCTGGATTATTTTACATTCCTGATTATTACTACAAACTTTTCTTTGTCCAGGATAAAGCAGACTTCTTCTACATCGATGTGTGGTCGTCCCGGTTCACATGGGGAGGTCTGTCTCCTCCAGAGAAGGGCACATTCGCTGTTATCACCAAAAACCAGACGATCCTCCTGGACACCAGTACACCTGTGCTCAAGATGCTGCTTATTCAAGGCAATAGAGACACCCATCCACATACTTATCTTAATTATATTTTATCTACAGCTATTTTATAACAATTAAGATTTTATTAATTTTAATTTGGGGATATTTGAACATTAAATTTAGTGTTAAAATTATTAGGAGATTATTATTGACACCATGAAGGAAATAATGTGCATACTAACCTACCATAGGCTATAATGAGGCCAACTTTTTAAAAGTATCTTTTTTCTGGATGATGCAAAAATTATGTGAAATAAGTAAATTATTTTCAGATATCATATATTCTTATTTTGCTACTGTGACATCTATTTTTATTTATTTATCTTTATTTATACAGGGGAACCCAATGATAGCACTTGGGCTCTGTTTTTCATGGGAGCCCTGTTTAAAATCCAATACAAGCTGAAAAAAAAAAAAACAAGTATACAAGTCCATATAAAACATTAAAAACAGGTGCAGGTGTGTGTATAAAAGTTTGTTACCAGATTATTAAATTGTGATTGTGTCACCAGCACCAATTTTGCTTGTATGCCATTTTTGTGAAGCAAAACAGCTAAAAGCCTCTTCCCCATCTCAGTTTTGGTGCAGCTAGTCCTTAGCCTTATGCAGTCATGTGATCTGGTATTAAATGTTCCGGTATCAATGAATCTACAGTGTATTTGTGGCTAATACTAAACTCAATTGCCATCCCTAGTTCCATATAGTATAGTTGAAATATGTTGTATTGTCTACAGGAGGGACTCTCATATTTGTTGTCTGTAGGTGACAATTCACTGTTCAAAAGATGTAATATTTAGTTTTTTATTGGGAATTGTTGTGACAACGGTGCTATTTTCCCCCGCTCTTAAACCCATGGACAGTTGATATATGTTTTATTGTCTCCAGGAGGGACTCTGGTGTTTGATGAAGCAGATATTGAGCTTCAGGCTGAGAACATCCTGATCACAGATGGAGGGGCGCTTCAGATCGGCACAGAAGAGCAGCCGTTTCAGCATAAAGCCACCATCATTCTCCATGGCAACCTGGGCTCCCCCGAGATCCCAGTGTATGGAGCCAAGACACTGGGGGTCCGGGAGGGGACGCTTGACATGCATGGTATAAACACTCACAAGTATTTAAAGATAAAGTGACTGAACCTGTGACTGGTCTCCAAATAACACTGTTTATAAAGTTAAAATAATTGACTCCATTTAATATTATTTCTGTTATTATGTGCTTTTATTGATTAAATATGCACTATGTAACTTTTCTGGGGGACTGTACACCACATGCTTGATCCACTGTATGGTATTTAACGTGTCTATCTACATGGAGACAAGCAGATAATGACGTCAGACAAAGTTACAGGTCAGATCTGTGGAGAGGCGACTCCGCAGCAGTGAGAGTGCATGTGAATAAATGCAAGATAATGCTGTACTTTGGAACATTGTACACAAAACAATATAATTTCCCTGAAACAAGCAGGTGACATACTCTCCTCCAGAAAAGTTACATAGTGCAGCTTTAATCAACAAAAATACTTTAACAGAATAACATTGATAAGAAGACTAAAGGAATTCAGTTATTTCCACTTATATACATATTTTCAGGTTCGGTCAGTATTTTAGTCAATATATCAAGAAAAATGTATAAGCAAGATTTAGTTTTACTATTGTATTTTATAGTAAAAACCCACACCTATAAATTAGACTTAGACTAACATTGCTAAGCCAAAAATATACATTAAATAAGTTATTTTACCTCTGTCATATTAAGCACATAATGTTCACAGAATACTATTTCATTACATTGGATAATAAGAAATATATTAAAACACAAACATTTCTCAGTGGTATTCCCCGCATGTCCACAGATAATGAGAAAATATGTCTATAATCAGGAGCAGGAATCCAGTTTGACCCAGTTAAGCCCTGATAGTATGCTGTGTATGTTGAGGTGTAACAGAGCTGTGTCCTTTGGACTGGGAGTGGGGGTTATAATCAATGACTCTTTAGCCCCTCCTCCTCCTGGGGGTGCTGCATTCATCACAACCTGTTTGTCCAGGTATCCCTGTTCCTGTCCCCTGGACCCATTTGGCCGAGACCGCCAACAACGGCTCCAGTACGCTGAAACTGATGGACGGCGTGACCTGGAAAAAAGATGACGAGATTGTTATCGCCTCCACTGGACATCGGTACAACTTAAGAATTACATATTATAAAAAATATATACACAGGAATAAAATGTAAGAATCTGAAAAAAGTTTGATTGCCATTGTCAGTGAACAAAATTCCCAAACTAATGTGATATGGTGCAACATAAAACAATAAGTACTAATAGTAAAAACTAGGGTACAGTATGCATCAAACATTGCAAAACACTGGTCCTATTTAAAAATCACACAATCTGTTTCACTTTTCAATGCACCAGCAGATGTACTCCAGCGCCATCTGCTGTTTTTTTGACGCGAGCCATAAGTAACTGGCGAGGGGCATCGTTCGTGATCGTTTTTTTAGTAGCCCCAAGTGGCAGAAGCTGGTGAAGGGCCAATTATCCACGGTCCACATGTCATGGTCCATGTTGTTTCAAATAAAAAATATATATTACGTGGTTGCTAGGGAACCAACAGGAAGTTGCCCATATTTGATTAATCATGTGACCTGGCACCGAAGGGGCCATTTCTTGTCCCCTTACATTAACAAACTTGTCCTAGGGTTTTTGACCTAGCTTCACCAGAATGATTCTGTATCATCTTGACAAATTGGATGGATTTTTAAAAGACTGAACGGTGTTGCCGTGGCAACGGGGCAAATTTTGAGTTTGTTTTTGAGGTTCGCCATCAAACTTCAAGTGATAATTCGCACATAATTTGGTCAATTTCACTCAAATTCTAATTCACCATCAACCCCACGGTAAAGTGGGGAATGTCAAGAGCTTTCAAAAAACATATAATATACCATTATATGGATATATTGTTTTTGCTAAAAATATAATTTTTTTTTAATTTATTATTTTTCTTCTGCTATTTGAGAAGAAATTTGATCCTCTAAACACGTTCAAAAACGCACCAAATTTTGTCCAAAATTCAGAAGTGCATGAATTTTTAAAAAATATATGTTGCATGCATGGTGACAGCGCCACCTGCAGAAATTAAAATACATTATGCCAATGGGAGTCATCCCGGCAAAAAGTTTGTCTTAATGCCACGAAATTCAGTACACACATTCGTCAAAAAATATTAGTCAGCAGGAGTCCACATTTTCGCTGAATGGAAGTCAATGGGAGTCAAAGGGTGACCCCGACGTAATGATGAGCAAGTTTGGAGCAGTTGCGATGTAGGGCCGGTCGCGATGTAAGGGTGGTCACTCCGATTAAAAAATTTAATTACACCATAGCTCTATTATGCACAAAGTTGCTGGTTCAAAGCCATGGACTTCACCAATATAATTACATTACGCATGTAACTATGGTTCTATGATGCAAAGTGCAAAGTGATTGAAAATTGACGCAAACATTTAGGTCATTCAAGTCAAAAAGTCAATTACACCATAGGAACCTCGTGTGTTATGCACCACATCAGTATAAGTCAATTGGCACGCTTCACTATGGAAATAGGGTGAAGAGCAGATAGTGGCCTGGGCGGCTGTCAGGAAGGGAGAGCGGCAGGTACAAGTCCATGGTGGGAGCATGGGAGGGACACGCGCACGGTGGCAAGAGCCATCATTGACGCTTGTGGCTTTAATTTTTGTTTGTTTTTTCAAACTTGGTCTGAAACTGCCTTAAGGACGGTATCAGGATTATACCAGACTGACTTAATCCTATAGAGTAACTGAATCTTGTAAAATATCCCAGGTGTAATTTGAGAGCTAAAGCAGCATCAAGCTCAGGCCTCAGGGAGGAAATGGGGAAATACATGCATCCACAAATGTCAATATGTTTATAGTATCATATCATAAGGGATGTTACTGTCCAAATATAACTACAAAACAAAAAAACAAAAAAAAACACTGTTCATGAGTATCGAACTGGGGGCAAAAAAGTACTGTAGCTCAGGGCAACAATGAATGAACCCATCAAAATGAACCCATCAAATTAAATCTGCATTTGAAGGGTCACAATGTAATACATTTATTTATTATTGGTTACTTTTATTACTTTTGTAAAGACTATATTCTACCTGTGGTCCATATGTGTACTGTATAAAAACTTATAGTGAGTTTCTATAGGCTACAGCTCAAAATTTTGTACTACATCTCAACAACATTTTAATTTTATTTTAATCATCTAAATTAATTTGTAGAATTTGTAAACAGACATTTGTATTGTTTATTTAATATTTAAGACATTTGTAAAATTATAAATTGTTAAGTATTTTTAAATGGACCCCAGAAAGCTAATGGGGGTATCTAATAAACATACAAATAAACAAATGTTTTTAATGTAATTTTTCAGCCACAGCCAGAAAGAGAACGAGGTGCGGACTATCGCCTCCGTGTCCCAGGACGGTCGGACCCTGACTCTGACTGAGCCTCTGGACTACACCCATCTCGGGGTGCAGGTCACGCTCCCCGATGGGACCACCTTTGAGGGTCGCGCGGAGGTGGGACTGCTCACCCGAAACATCCGCGTCCGAGGCGCCACACAAATAGAGTGGGCAGACAAGATCGAAGCATGTCCCGATGGTTTCAATACAGGTTCAGTGTATTATTTATCTGTATTTTAGTGAACTGTATTGATTTTATTTGACCAGATAATTTTGTATCATTTTTATAAGAGGGACTTATATTTATCCATGATAAAACTCACTGAGATTAAAAATCTCTTTTACAACAGTGTCCTGGTCAAATATCAATGTCACAAATTTAAGGAGACAGCCATTCACATTTACAAAAACACACAATATTACACACACACACAGTTCTAGCGCCCTCTTTTGGCATTTTGTATAGCTATTATTTCAAGTTGTACTTCAAGTAAAACTTTACAAAGTTGTGGTAAAATGTAAAAAATAACAACTTAATATAAACAATTTTAAAATAATCATTCATGAGATTTTACCCGTAAGGACAAGGGTGAAGTGCAGATGTATGAACTTGTCTTATATTCTATGTAGTATTTTAATTGATTGGGATTCAAAACACCATGCATATTATTGAGAGATGCCCTATTCGCATGGGACTAGTTTTACCTAGGGACATCTGTAAAATTGAAATGACCCCAGGACGTCTGTGTTTTTTGTGTGCATTCGCACGGGATAGGCAATTCAGTAATCTACTCGTTTTTATCCACTTTATTCCGAAAATGGCGGACTGAGTAACACAACGAAACAAAAATCTTATAATTCATCATCGTGCTATTTAAAATGTGTTTTAGCATGATGTACCTGTACTGTAGTGTCAAGTGCCATAATCAGAATGACATCCACCCAATCATATTCCTTATGAAAGCCACAGCACCTCTCTGTTAATCCATTCGGATACAGTCCTTGTTCCAAAATGTACAAACTTGGCACCAAAAGCACTTGAACTTTTCCAAAAAGGCTCCAATCTGCTGGTCCTCAGTTGCTACAATACATGGTTGTATTTTGCCACGGTTTCTTTAATGTTTTTTTTTTTGTTTTTTTTTACTTTTTAATTGTTTAAAGAACAATAACTGGGTTAGAGTATGGTCCATATTTTAGGTCCATTTATATCTGGACCTAAAATGGGTCATAGAGACCTTTTGAATCACTATTGGCTTCAATGCACAGACAAAAAACAGGCCAATTCACAGACATGAGTGTTTACACGGGACTAGAATGACCTGAGAAGTTCTGAGTTTGCAGAATTACAGTAGGTAAAATAGACGACGTTCCTAAATTACAATTTCCCAGTGGACATTAGGTAATACTAATCCTGTGCAAATAGGACTTAACACATTCTGTTTTTTTTAGGTGAATTTTCCACACAGACTTGTTTCCAAGGCCGTTTTGGTGAAGAGACCGGCAGTGATCAGTTTGGGGGCTGCATAATGATGCATGCTCCTGAACCAAATAAGAATCTGGCCATAGGCAGATTTGAGTATGTTGAGGTAAATATTTAAAATTGTGCTGTCCTTATTCAAAGTAGTCTATTTTTAATAAATTGTTTTTATTATTTGTCTGCACCTACATTATTACGTACTGTACTTCAGACAACAGAGTTAAAACTGAGACAGGACCACATAAAATAAAAAAATAGAGTGCACATTTAGTTGGAATACAAGATTATGCCTCAATAAATAATGAGATTGAACTGTAATTGTGTAGGCTACCGAACATGTCTCACAATCACACTGATGTTGATTTAGATTCATGTTACACTGACCATATCTTACAAATTTAAGGCATATTGTCAAAAAAGACTTGACTTTGTATAAAAATTATAAAATGGAATAAAATATAATAATCTGCTACAAACAGTCTAAAGTCTGGCTAAGGTTTGATTTTGACCCCGCCCCCCCTTTCAAACCCCTAAAGAGTCAATTTTTTTAATAGATATAAGACTAAAATTTCACTCAGGTGATATTTTATATTTATTTTTATAAATGGGCTAATAATTGTAAACAGCAATGCATAAACCCCTGTAAGTTTATATTGTTGTATTTCTCATCATGTCAGTGGTCTTTGTTCCAAATTTCATGACTATGTGACACTGGATGTGACTATAGCACCACTTTCAACAGACTCATAAAATTTCGCACAAGGTGGCTCCCAAAAAGGGGGTTTTGGAGGTCCTGAGATCAAATGGGGCCGTGTTGAAACAAAAGACCCAAACTCGTCATGGCCCGAGGGGTACACTAATGAAAAATAATTGTAAGAAAAAAGGTAGCAAAATAATCATGGTGGAGGTATCTGGCTCCGGACTACGTAGTTAGTATCGTTATTGTAGTATATTGTAATGATTTAATATTTTGTGTTTGTGTTATTATTGCTCAAAATACCTTTATAAACTTGCATTCTTAGTCTGAGCAGGGACCTCTCCACAGATCTGACCTATAAGTTAGGTTGATGACGCCAACCCCTTGTTTTCATGGCAGTAGATACAGTGAATGCCATATTGCAGAACAATCTGGCATTAACTGTGGCAAGTGGCCCACCAGAACAGTTACCTTGTGTGTCTTTAATATATGGAATTCACATATATGCCACATGGATGAGCGATGCAAAACAAATGATTGGTTCTTCAGTTTCAATGAATAAAAAATATCTCTTATTTTTTTCCTAGATCTCCCATGCAGGACAGGCCTTCAGACTGGGCAGGTACCCCATCCACTGGCATTTGATGGGGAACATAGATTATAAGTCTTACGTGAGGGGCTGTGCTATCCACCACACATTTAACCGAGCCGTGACTATTCACAACACTCACCGTTTACTGGTTGAGCACAATGTTGTCTACGACGTCATGGGAGGAGCCTTGTTCATCGAAGACGGTATCGAAACGGAAAATATCTTGCAGTATAATTTAGCTGTGTTTGTCAGGCAAAGTACGAGTCTTCTGAATGATGACGTCACCCCTGCCGCTTACTGGGTCACCAATCCAAATAACATAATACGCCACAACGCAGCGGCCGGAGGTACTCACTTTGGCTTCTGGTACCGAATGCATGAACACCCAGATGGCCCCTCCTATGACCCAAATATCTGTCAAAAGAAGGTTCCTCTTGGTGTATTTGAGAACAATACAGTCCACTCACAAGGATGGTTTGGTTTGTGGATCTTTCAAGACTACTTCCCAATGAAAAACGGAAATTGCGGATCTAAACAACCAGAACCGGCAATCTTCAAATCACTCATCACTTGGAATTGCGAAAAAGGGGCGGAGTGGGTTAATGTAGGCGCTATACATTTCGATGGCTTTATCATGGTCAACAATGAGAAAGCAGGAACAGAGCACAAGCGCATCCTGCCAAATACTGTGAATTCATTTACTCCAGAAGGGGGTGCTGTTGTGTCAAACAGTACCATCGTAGGACATGTTGACGAGCTGGGCTTGGGCGAAGACTACTGCACAGCCAGAGGGATCATTGCACCTCTAGATGATGGACTAAGTGTTATCAATACCAAATTTATGAACTTTGATCGTAGTTCCTGTGCGGCGTTCGGAGTGGCCAGAATAGATGGGACATGTTTGGATAACTGTGGAGGGTGGGCTGTGCGGTGCTCAGGCATAAAGTACTTCAGTACCCCAAATAAAGCTGGATTCAGGTGGGAGCACGAGGTTCAGCTGGTGGACATGGATGGAAGTCTCACAGGTAATTGTTATGGCAAAAGCTGTAATATATACAGTACAGTACAGTAAAGGTGCACTATGTAACTTTCCTGGTGGAGGTTCCTGCCACATGCTTGTCTCCATAGAAATGTTGTTGCTTTGCCTGGAATGCTCCACGATATGGCATTAAACTTACATAACAGGTGACAGAATCAAGTCCAGTTACAGGTCAGATCTGTGGAGAGGTGACCCTAGTCACAATAAGAATGCATGTTTGTCAAGGCATTTTTGAGCAGTAAAATCACTCTTAATGAAACGCCACGGAGACAAGCTGGTGGCAGGCTTCCCACCAGCAACAGTTACATAGTGCACTTTTATTATTGAACAAATAATAAAACAAAATACATAAATAGTATTGATAAGAATTTATTTACTTAAATAAATAAATTTTTTTTAAAAGCCATTTAAGCAGAAAACCACATAGAAAAGAAAACTATACAAATATGAATAAGCTCTAGCTGTAACTGTATTTTAAAATATAGCTACAATTAAAATAAATAGTTGTACCATGCACTTTTTTTCTTCTAACTGCATGTATTTATATTTTTGATATGTTTTTCAGGAAATATAAACTACAGAGTGGTACCAACCAGTGGCCTCCTGGACCCGGCCCACTGCACTCAGAGCGCAGAGTGGAGCGCTGCTTTTAATGGCTCCGTTTGTGACGACTCTGTGAACTTCCATCGTTTGGCCTTTAATAAACCATATCCCACTTCTCTGGCAGGACACGACGTGCTCATGTCCAACAAACATGGTATAAACTTACTCCAACCAGACTCTAACAGGCAATGATGTGTGATCAATAGTTTGTTTTTTGGATGTACTTAGTCTCTATTCATGACAATGCAGCTGTTTCTAGACCATTAGACTATGATAGATTTAGATTCTTGCTTAAAGGTGTATTATGTAACTTTTTTGGTGGGAGATTTGCCTACTTGTCTCCATGGAGATGCTGTTACTTTGTCTGGGGTGTTCCACAGTACATGGCATTGAATGCATATCTCTTGTATTGTTGCAATTATTCAATTGGGTTTTTTATTATTTATATTATAAAAAGTTGCTTTTAACTTGGCATGGTGGCATTGCTTGTCTCCATGGAGATAGATAAGTTTAACATTGTTGGAACATTCCAGGCAAAGTAGGTGGCAGACTCCACCAGAAAACCTTTATAGTGCATCTTTAAGAGGCAACTGGTTGGTCGTAAGAGACAGGTAACACGATGCAGGAGCAAAATAAAATAAGATAATAAAATCTTCACAAATATTTGATTATGTGTGTGTGTGTGTGTGTGTGTGTGTGTGTGTATATATATAT
>KN474348.1:0-11617 GCA_000787095.1 Periophthalmodon schlosseri | reverse complement strand
GTTTTGTTTTTTGTAAAAATATATTTTTTTTTTTTTCCTCAAATGTATCCCATAGGCAGCAGTGTGGTCCCATACATGAAGAAGAGGATGACCCATAAACTGGGTTGGATGGCCTTGTTACCTTCAAATGAAACGTTTCTGTGGAGCTTCATCTATGGAGAACAGATCACAAACATCTCCTACTTTTCCACCTACTATGGATTCAAGGTATGCAAAAATATCACATCACATATTATAAAATAGAACATATGAGTAATGGCTACAGTGTTTCATATGAAAGTATTGCAAATAAAACTTAGGTAGAAGTGCAGTAGATTAATAGTAGTATAATAGTATCATTTGTTGCCCTATTAATTATTTTGAGTCAGATGATATGTTGGTATGACTAGCAAAATATCTTACGTATTATCTTTTTAATATTGAAGGTAATTGCAAAAATAGTAAAGAAAAAAATTGCATTAAATTTACCACAAAGATATAAAATATAAAATATATTGCAGTCTGCAGTCTTAATATTTTAAATTGCCAGGATAGCAAAATTGTTAATTTCTACCTGTAGTCCCTGGACAGGCTGATTTTAAAAAACAGTGTACCTGCCAATAAAATCAATGTATGTACAAACAAACAAATGTATATCCAAAATGGCACACAAAATCCACAAAAATGGCATCCGCTAATAATTAAAATACCATGAAGATGTAACTTATGATGTGAAATATGTCCATATTTGTCCATAAATACCATGTAAACTTTGTGCATTTCAGCCGGACGAGTATCTGATCATGGGGCATAACTTCACTCAGAGCCCAGACATGTTTCACATAGTGGATGACAGAAACGCCTCTGCGGCGCCTCTCAGCTTCAGCCAAAATGAAAACGGAGACTGGTACTTTGACGAGAACGACAACACACTCTACTACATGGGTTTGTAGAGATTTATTACTCACCTATTGAAAATGATTTAATAATGACATAACTTTAAAGATATAAAGATGAAATATAGGTTTACTACCACTTTATAATAACTACACCTTAATGAGCCTTAATAAAGCATGAACAAAGGCTTAATTCGTAATGAACAAAATAGTTTTTTTTAAGAATGATCGAGTCTTAGTTAATTAAGGGGCTAGGATTAGAAGTTAGGTTATTAATTAAGTAGTTACTAAGCGTGAATCATTCTTAATAAACTATTTGTACATTGTGAATTATTTTTTTCATGCTTTAATAAGGCTTTAAAAGTGTAGTTATTGTAAAATGTTACTGAAATATTGTTAGCTAATTAACTAGTATGGTTAGTTAGTTACGTAATTGAGAATTTTTCCTATTTTTTAAATTATAAATATGGCTATGCTTGGAATTTTCAGTTATTATTTTAGTTACAATAAATACATATTCTATAGATTGTGAATTGATTTTTAATGACCTTTACTTAAAATTGATGATGTTTACAAGTCAAGGGCCCTTAGCCAATAATATTCAAGTAATGTAATAATAATGTAATAAGGAATTAAATGTTTTTTGGGGTTTTTTTTTACAAAGAAATTATTGTGATTTTTTTTTTTCTTTCTCTCTCAGTATCTGGTAAAACGAGTAACCCGGTGTCCAAAGCCAGCGCAGACCCGTCTCTCAGTGATGTTGATGTCACGTTGAAGGTTTACAGATGTTTTTACCCCAAATGTATCGAGCCCACCCCTCCCCCTCCCGCGACTCTTCCCCCTCTGCCCGACAAGAGGCCCGCAAACTTCATGTGAGAGTTTATTTAGTTTAGTCCTTGTTTTCATTTTTTTCAGAATTAAAAAGCACAGCAGCATATTGTTGATAATGTAAGGTCAAAATAGAAATATTAAACAGATAAACATGCAAAAATAAAAATATTGAATTCAAACATACAAACATTGGGGGGCCTGCCACCTACTTTTCTCCATGGAGATGTTGTTGCTGTTGCTTGAATGTCTGGCATTAAACTTTTTTATGTAGTGTACCTTTAAGTATATTTTTATTGTGGCATGTTTATAAAAGAAAGTATAATACAAGATTTATAGAAGTCTGATTATTAATTATTCATTCTTTTTCATAATTTCATCATTCATTGTTTTGTCCAGTCGGTGGTCCAACTCCTCTTTTTGGACCCAGTCTCCTGAGAATAACAACACTGTGCCAGGAGAGGGCGCTGAAGTGGTCATCCCAGCAGGTAACGTTCACTGCTTAATGCTGCTTCTTATTCGTTGGTTTCAACTTCTTGTTATAGGCAACATTTTGAGGACTGAGCTCTCCCATTCAAAAACTATAATATTTTGTTTTAAATTGTTAATTGCTATGGCAATGGTCCTAATTTTTTATCATTCTGGAGCCATGGATATTGACTGTATATTCAGACCTTATTGTTTTCCATCCTCAGGTCAGTGGGTGGTTTTGGACACCAGCACACCAGCTTTGAACAAACTCACAGTGAACGGAGTACTGGAAATTCCTGATGACTTGAACACAACAAGCAGCAGACGGAGGCGGTCCACTGCCAACCCTGTGGTCATCAACGCCATCCACATCCTGATAGAGGTCTGTCCAGTCAAAATTATAAGAAATAAGATTAAAGAAACATTTTTTGATGCAAAGATAAAAAAAACTAAACAAAAACTATTTTCATTCACTAAAAAAATCACATTTACTTTTTTAATCTCTTAAAACATTAATTTGAAAACAAAAAGGTCAAATGTCAGTTAGGATACTATAGCTATAATAGGTCAGCAGTTTTATTAAATCAAACTTTCTGAACAAAAAATTTTACAATTTTCATTTGCTACCTTTTTTCTTTATTGTTTTAAAGGTGCACTATGTAGCTTTATCTGGTGTGGGGTCCGCCATGTGCCTGTGTATGGAAATGTATTGCTTTGCCAGGAATGTTCACTGGTCATTCATCGTCCATACGGACCTGTAACTTAGTCTTGTGACATCCCCTGCTTGCCTCCATATAGATAGATATCTTTAATGCCACTCTGGAACAATACAGGCAAGGAAACTGTTACCTAATAATTGAATGAACTGCATATTTTGTTGTATCCTTTTTATTGTATTTTCAGGGAGGTCGGTTGATCGCTGGTTCACCTGAATCTCCGTTTGAAGGAGAGCTGCACATCATACTGAGAGGAGACCATCGCACTCAAGACTGGCCTCTGCCCAACGGACCCAACCTCGGATCCAAAGCCCTCGGTAAACATATTTTATATCCCTCTATGTTAAATATTCTGCTAAGCTTATGTATGTGCTCATCAACAACATGCTTGGACTTGTGGTATATTTCATTTTTGAATGTTGGACTCATCGGTTTGTCTAAAAGTAGTTTAACATCAGTTTATATTCACCAATCTCCATTGGTTTAACATTAGACTGAAAATTCTCTGAGGTGTGACAACACATTATGCAATATCATAGACACAAGTGGGAGCAGCAAAACTGAATACAACTTTTTTTTTTTTCTTGCAGGCGTGTTTGGGATTCTGGAGCTCTACGGAAAACCACCGAATGTTTACCACACCAAACTGTCGGCCTCCTCTGCAGCCGGAACCAACAGTGTGACTCTGGCTAAGGCTGTGGACTGGCAGGTCTGCTCAATTTGTCATTATTATTTTTAATGTATTCATTTATTTTTGACAATTCTGTGTTTGTATAAGCTTAACAGTTTTGATTTGTCAAGTGCTCTTTTAGCCTTTAATAAGACTTATTTAGTGCATGCATGCAAGATGATATGTTGGATTAAAGGTGAAAATTGCTTATATGTGTGTAGGTTGGTGATGAAGTAGCCATCTCCACCAGTAGCTACGACACCTGGGAGACTGAGAAACGTGTCATCTCTGCAGTGTCCAATGACAAGCTGGTTCTGACTCTGGATAAACCGCTCACTCACACTCACATTGGTCAGTGTCAAACTAAACGAAGAAACAATGGGTAGTTTAACATGGCCAGTAAAAATCAGATAACTGATCAGAAAGTCCAATAATTAGATCTGATTTGTGGTGTGTGTTTACATGTCCAAGAGAAATTTGATCATCAAAAACAGCTGGTGACATGTCAGTTAATCAATGGATTGTTCGAGTAACTGTTGTATTTGGAAGACAAAGTACAATGCATTTTAAAATAACTCTTTCAATCTTAAACATTTTATTTTTCATTTTTGTCTTTGTTACACCTTTTTGCATCACTTCCCTTTCCATGATATTTCAATAATCTGATAACTCCAGAAATCAGGTGATGAGCAGATTTTTGGTCTGCATGTAAACATAGCTAATGATATATAGCATTTTCAATTGTAATTCTTTTTCCTGCAGGTGAAACCCACTCAGTTCCTGGTACAGGTTACAGTTACACCCTGGCTGCTGATGTGGCTCTTCTGTCCAGAAATATTAAAATCATCGGTGAAGAGTATGCAGACATGACCAAAGAGTCGTTTGGGGCCAGGGTGCTAGTGGGCAGCTTCTCCTTTGGGGGAATAGACTACAAAGGTACACATTTCAACAGTACTTCTACTACCATGGAGATCTTATGGCTTTGGCTCTTAGGTTCCATTGTTTGGTATTGATGATTTTCAGATTCTGTAATGTGATGATACACTCCCAGATGGGGGGCAAGAGCCAGTTTTCTCTATTGATTACACTGTACTTTGCCATAAAATATCTAAAATGTAAATGCACAAATGTTAAACCTGTTAATTTCTATTATTGATAAAACCTAAGAACTCACTATATAACAAAAAACTGCATTTGAACAGTATTCATTTTAGCTACCCAAGTGGGTCGTCTCTCCATAGATAAATCTTGTAACTTGGCCTGGTGGCTGTGTAACATTCTAGGCCAGGGGTGGCAAACACATTTTCACCGAGGGCCACATCAGCAAAATGGTTGCCCTCAGAGGGTCAGATGTTATGTAAAATAAATGTTTTTTAACTTGTTGATTAACTATTTCTCTATGTATTACTTATTCAAGTTACAAATATTGCATATGCATTTGCATAGATGTAAATAAATATGGCTGTGTAACTACGTATCTCCTGATAAAATGACATTTTAAGACCATCATACCTTTTTATTTACCCTGTCGCGACACATTTGGCCCGCGGGCCTTGAGTTTGACACATGTGTTCTAGGCAGTAATTAATAAAACTGACATAAATAGGCAGTAAGTAGTAAAATCTCTATGGAGACGAACAGGTGGCAGGCCCTCCATCAGAAAAGTTATATAACCCACCATTAAGTTGACCTTATTAGATATTTTACTGTTATGTTATAGTGGCTAAAATGTGTGTGACTAAAATGAAAAGGTGTTTCTTTCCAAAAGGCAAAGCTCAGATCAGAAATGTGGAGTTTGATCGCACTGGTCAGGAGGGATGGACTGACGACTACGACCCTCGATACTCTGTGGCTTTCCTCAATTTGGAAGAGGTACGAATTAACTTGGCTTAACTTCACTGTAATTTATGTTTAAAATATAGTTATACAAAGCCTGAAAAAAGCTACTGTACTCAACTTGTGTTAATTTCACATGTTTTAAATGTATGCTTAAAATAATGAAAACTTAGACAATTACATCTTTGTTATAGGTTTACTAGTATAGCTGATATAATGTTGCATTTTATTTTTGACATTGAATAGTTTTTACTAAATAATAGGGTTGCACAATATGTCACAATGCAATCAAAATTGCTATTTGAGTTGGTGCAATTATGAAATTGCAAAGTCTGCAATTAGATAATAGAATACCCTGTGCAAAGGACAAAATGTTGTGTATTTTTTATTGAAAAATCTTGATGTATCTGTAGTTTAAACATCTACAAACATGTTCTGAAATGCATGGGATTCTTGTATTAGTTTATCAGTTCATATTTCAGTCTTCTCTCAAATGTTAATGCTGTGGAGTTATTTAAAATGTGCACTCTGAACTGAATCCTACTTTTTAAACATATATTGCAAATCTAATCGCAATACTTATACTTTTTTTTCCCAAAATCATGCAGCCCTACTAAATAAAACATTTATTTGCCCATTTTAAATAATCATGTTCCCAGGTGGAGGACACGTACCTTCAAGGCTGCTCTTTCCACGACGGTTTCTCTCCGGCCATTGGCGTATATAACACTGAGGGACTTTTCATTGACGACAACGTGATCCACCACACTGTAGGAGAAGGTAGACACTGTTAGGAACTGTAGAAAAGAGAATCAAGTCATGTTTACTTTAGAGCTGTATTGACTAAAGAAATTCTTGGATTTAAACTTGGTTTTACTCTGCCTTTTTAAGGTCTTTCTTCCTTAAATACCAAACAGTACCAAATTTTAAGATAACTCACTCAATAACTTCTCCGTTCTGCTGTTGTCCCATTAAATCCTTATAATCAAAATGACTTAAGGCCTACAGCCCAGTTTACCTTTATATTTATATTACTATTTGTTTTGTTTTTTTCCCTTTTTTCAATTATTAGACTATTCTGTGTATTTTTGGGGGTTCAGGATAAAAAAGGGTATGCAGGGTTAAAGAGGAGAAAAAAGTGTAATCAATATGCAACTTGTGTAACTGCAAATGAAACTATCTTGAACCGTGCTTGAAAAAAAAATTGATCACACAAAAATAAATGTTTACATTTATATACTGATATTTTTTTTATTTTAGGTATCAGGATTTGGGGACACAACATCACAGTGAGGAGAAACCTGGTGATGATGAGCCTTTGGCCTGGATCGTACCAGGACCGAGAAGAGGCCTTCAACTTCGAGTGGAACGCCGCCATAGAGGTCTGTCACAGTAATAAAAACAAGTAACATGGGCGACTGTGGCTGAGAGGTTGCTGTTTAAAATCCTGCTCCTGGCATTAGCATATGTGGTAAAGCAGTTAAGCAAAAACAATAATAATGAATAATACTAAATAATACTGAATAATAATGAATAATAATGAATAATGAATATAGCCACAAGTGGTAATAATCGGTCCTCACCTGCACCTATACTGTGCCTCACCATGCAAGGGGAGGGAGCGCCCCCTCAATTTCCCTCTTTATATTACACTCACTGCCAATTATGATCTGCTATAGCGCATTCTCTCCTTCTTTGCTACATAAATGGGGGCATTTTTTATTTAAAAAAATTGGAAATTGCCAGAAACCCCTTTTTGACTGTTTACTATAATAATGTACAGTTTTTGCATAGTATTTGTGTATGGTTGTGACTGGCATGACTTGGTGTTGATTCGTGCACACCTGGTCCGAGTGGAAATTGATCCTCCAACCTTTGGGTTGGGGGACCACTGCTCTAACCACTGTTGCCTCCCAATTCAAGTTCAATCCCAGCTCCCACAGGTGTACCGTATACTGTTTTTGTGTCCTTGAACAAGTTACTTAACCCACCTCGCTTTGAATGTCGCATATACTAGTGTGTGAATTTGTGTGACTGAGAGTTGTCATTTAAAGACATTGGGAACTAGATAAGCTCATTGTAAGAATTATTTATTTATTTGTTATTTTAGGTGAATAGGGGAACAGCTGTGGTCATGCAGAATAACATCGTTGCTGGTTTTGAGAGAGTTGCATATCGCATCAAGGGTGAACCATGTCCAGGTAACCTCATAATCTGACTTTTTTTCCAAAGTAGATACACGTTTAGGAAATATTATGCTAAATACAGAATGACATTTTCCTTGCTTTTAATTATTTTGTAGGAACTCCCAATGACAGTGAGATGTGGAGTCAAAATGAGGCCCATGGCGGTCTGTACGGAGTTTATTTGAACAAAGATGGCCTACCAGACTGTTCTCTCATCAGGGACTTTTTTATTTGGAAAAGCTACGACTATGCCATCTACTTCCAGGTATTATCCTATTATATTTGTTATATTCAACATTTCACCTTTCTCTACATTCAAATGGTCTTTTTTATGTATAAAAAAAAAGTAAAATGGAATATTGGCAGAAATATACATATTATATATGTTTGTGTGTGTGTGTGTGTGTGTGTATGTGTATGTATATACACACACACACACATATATACATATATTCACAGACAGATAGATAGGTAGATAGATGCGGAACATTCCAAGCTAAAAATGCTATTTCCATGAAGTCAAGCAGGTGACAGACCCTCCACCAGAAAAGTTACATAGTGTACCTTTAATATACCATTTGTTTATTATGAATCAAGTCTTTGCACATCCTTTATTAAGGCTATTAACTGTGTAGTTGTGATGTTAGCTGGAAATTAAATACAGTTTTTCCTTTACAGGTGACTCAGAGCATGTCTATCGCAAATGTAACTTTGGTGGACAATGGTTTGGGCCTGATGCCTCTTATCTATGGACCGCCCTCTCTGGCTCACAGCTTTGAGGATAAAAAAGTTACAGTTGAGGTGATGAGACTTTTCATGTTAATCCTTTCTATTAAAATAAAAACATATTGTCCAACTATAAGGACTGAAAATGTGTGAACTTTTTCCCCCACAGTCTTCCCTGATTGTTGGGAGCAGCCCTAATTTGAACTGTTCGGAGACGGTGCCCAGTGGAGACTATAATATAATCAACTCTGAGACCAGCCGGGTTGGCAGAACACCCTCAGGTATAAGCCGGTCTCTCTCATTTAGACAAACCTCTAATCTTTAAGTGGAGCTAAACACTAAATCAGCTTTGCTACTGAACTGTGTGTATGGTGTTTGAATAGTATTGGATAGTATAGTAATAGTATTTTCTACTGTTCATAGTTCTCTTTGACAATTTTAATGTAAACAGCTTTCTGGTCAAATACAGTCAAAATATTAGCACCAATATATAATCCATCTCTAGTTACAATAGAACATTAACACACTCGGCCCAAGTAAAAAAACAGTGCAAACATATAAATGGATGGTGTTGATTTTCTTCTGGTGTAATCTCAAAACAATTATATAGAAAAATCACATTTGTTTTTAGACTCAACTTGACTCTAATCTTATTTTTTTTTTTTTAAGGTGGGAGATCCGGTTTGTGCTGGCCCAGTTTTAACTCTGGACACAACACAGCCCCAGCTAAGCCCCACCCACTCAACATGAATTACAATGCCATCAAAGGGTTAATGACTGTCACTGGTCAGTAGAGATTGTAGTATAGGTTTAGCTGTTGTTTTTACCTTTTTAATACCACTGGTCTGTTCCTTCAGACACTACTTTTGTGGGGTTTAAGGCAGTTTGTTCTGGAGAGGAGAATTCTATGTTTATCACAAACACCATGAACGAGGACCTGCAGCACCCGGTCCAAGTGTCCCGCATCAGGACCATAGACAGCTCAGAGGACAACAAGGTCTTCATCCACAGAGCCAGCCTTGGGTAACTACTCTCAATAAGTCAGCTCATGTTTTATAATAGTAAGAATAATGTGCTTTTTTGGACACTTGAAGAAGCCTTACAGTGCATTATTCACACACACACACAGTGGTGGTAAGCTACTTTCTGCTTTTTCTTTTTTTAAAGCAAAATTAAAATGATATGACACGCACTGACAAATGAGATGTCTCTCTTCTTTAAAGCTGCTTAATAAATGGGAAGTTATTTAATTACACAACAATTCTTCATTGCAATAAATCAAATGATTAAAATATAATATTTCATCAATATAACTAATACATACAAAGGAATATATGATCAATATATATCACATTCACCCTCATCGACTTAAAACTTGCTCATTAGGTTATTCTTCCAGCCAATCTGGAGATGGTCAATACTGGTAGTGCCTATAAACTAAAGCTTACCTCATGTTTCTGTTCTCAGTAAAGTGAACCCATCAGACTGTGTGGACATGGAGTGCGATGCTAAAAAGAAGACTCTTCTGAGGGACCTGGACGGCTCGTTCTTGGGTCTGGTGGGGGGGGCCGTGGTGCCTCAGTCTGAGTACGAATGGGACGGAGACCCCCGGAGGGGCCTGGGCGACTACAGAATCCCCAAAGTCATGCTCACCCACCCTAACGGCAGCCGGATCCTTGTGGAGCAGATTGCACCCAACAAAGGTTTGATATTCTTTTTTTTTAATAAAAAGTTACTAGAATTGTTCTATGGTTGTAACATGGATTGAAAAGGCACTACATTTTAATATAAATCAAGAAGCACTGAGCTAATATAATATATACTTTATCAGGCGCTCATGAGATTATTACAATATATAATTAAACAAATAATTGCATTGACATTTATAGTATATAGATATCAATGTTCTTAAATGTCAAATGGTGACTTTTATATAGTGCATTTTTACTTTCAAGACACTCAAAGCTCTTTACATCAAGGACTCGCCTGCTCAAACACACCACTCAAACGGATTCGAACCGCTGACCTTCAAATCAGAGGATGGGCACTCTATCAACTCAGCTACTGTTTTGTAGTTTTGTCAATGTCACGTCAATTATTATGCATTTTGAATGATTACCAATGTACAGTACACAAAGTAAAGTTGACTGTTTGTTGCTCTCTATTACCAGGTGTGATCAGGAAGCAGTGCACATACATGGAGTCATGGCAGAGTTATAACTGCACTGGTCTGAACTACAGACTCTTGGCCATTGAGAGTCTTGATGCAGACACAGAGACCAGACGCCTGTCCCCAGTTGCTCTGCTTGGGGATGGATACGTGGACCTCATCAATGGTGGGGCTTTGTATAAAAATCAGTGTGTGTTATATGTTGTACCAAAAGTCCTGTGTTTTAGGTCACCAATGTACTAAAGTGATAACTAAATATGAAAAACAGTAAGATATTAATATTGTGAATTTTCTTAATTGCTAATAATTGCTCTATTCTGAATATGTGTCGCAAACTTTATTATGCCTTTATAGCATTACAATTCCAGTTAAATGAACCATCCAATGAAGGTATGCATTTGTTATTATTGACTAATTCGAATTTTCTGCGTTCCTGCACAGGCCCACAGGACCACGGCTGGTGCGCGGGTTACACCTGTCAGAAGAGACTGTCCCTGTTTCACGCCATCGTCGCCACAGACCACGCCTTTGACATCTTCTTCAGCAGCGTCACTCCACAGAAACTCCGCCTCATGATGCTCAACTCTGCTCCTTCTGACGTTAGTGCTATATGACAGTATTTAATCCAGTCATATTAAAGCGCTGTACCTGATTTTTACTGTCTTAAAAAGATGCAGTGATCCAAAATTATTCCTCACTTACCTTATGCATTCTGAGCAAACAAATGATTCACTACTCTGAGACCAACTCTGCATCTAATAATAAAGCATTCTATGCACCAGTCAGACAATAATATTCTTTATAATTAGATGCAAACTTACTTCAACCTTAAGATCTGCTTATACAATATATCTGTACATTAGTTATTATTTATTGTCTGTTTTTTACAGAGCGTCTTGGTGTCCGTGTTCTACTCCAAGCCCCAGCGTCTGGACGTTTATGTGAACAACAAACTCATTGCTCCGACCAACGCAGAGTGGAATCAGGACAATACAGACTACACCCTGATAAAGCCCAAGACTCAAGGTACAGAGAAAAAAAACCTAAATGTATCTAAACTAATAAACTCAGTGATGCTAAACAAAACAGTAGAGTACACTATATACATATACATATATGTGTGTGTATATATATGTGTG
>KN474347.1:42510-52634 GCA_000787095.1 Periophthalmodon schlosseri | reverse complement strand
AAAGCTTGGGCGCAAACGGGTCTTCCACATGGACAATAACCTGAAGTATACTGCCAAACTGGTTACAAAGTGACTTAAGGATAACAAAGTCAATGTTTTGGAGTGGCCATCACAAAGCCCTGATCTCAGTCCTATTGAAAATGTATAGGCAGACCTGAAAAGGCATGTGTGAGTATGGTGGCCTACAAACTTGGCTCAGATACACCAGGTCTGTCAGGAGGAATGGGCCAACTGTTAACTGCTAACTATTGTGAGAAGCTTGTGGAAGGATATCCAAAACATTTGACCCAAGTCATACAGTTTAAAGGTAATGGTACCAAATACTAATTAAGTGTATGTAAACTTCTCACTTTGAAGAAAGTAATGAAAAATTATCTAAAAAAAAATCCTTTTCTCTTTATTCTGGCATTTAGCAAATATAAATAATTTTGGTAATCCCAATTGACCTAAAACAGGAAAAGTTTAGTCTGATTTCATGTCAGACAGTGAGAAAAAAAGCACATGTGTCTTTTTATAAAGTGTATGTAAACTTCTGGTTTCAACTGTATATTTGAATGTCATCTGCAAAACAATGAAATGCAACATTGTGCTTTCTAAAATCATCACCCAGGGGAAGCATGTACAGAGTGAAGAGGGCTGGCGCTAATGTAGAACCTTGGAACACACCGCACACTAAAGGAAACAGAGTAGAAGTACTGTCCTAGGTTCATGCTGCGATCTACCGTGTCAAAGGCAGCTGATAAGTCTAAAAGCAAAAGAACTGCGGATTTCCCACAGCCAATAGTTAAAAGCAGGTCATTAAAAACATTTAAAACCAGACTGGAATTTTTCACCAATTTCGTTAAGATTAAGGTAAGCCTGCAGTTGGTCATATGCAACCTTCTCTAAAACCAGGGTAGTAGGAAAACAACCAGACATCAGAGACAAGTTCACAGCATTAGCAATACAAGGTCCAGTAGAATCAAAAATGTCCTTGAACAGACAACTTGTAATAATAGCTAGTGGGCACAAGGAAGGCTTTAGCTGTTGAACAATTTTTTTTTTTAAATCCAAGAAAGACACTGGCTCAAAACACTCAGAGACTGAAGAACAGATTGTTGGAGCTACAAGGTCCACAACAGAGGACAGTGGCAGTCTAAGATCATTTTCACACTGCCGTTAGGTCGACGTAAAAGAGCATTCACTCCGACAGCAGTGCACTTGGGCTGGTGTGAACCCAACAGTCATATTCTGATTCACATTAAAAGCCCACTCTGAGCACGCTTGAAACAGGAGGTCTTGGAGCGGCTTACAGAAATGAAAATAAATATTATGTGATCATTCAACAAGAATTAGGCTATGATTTGTAGGAGAAATGGATAGAGGGGGAAAAGAGGGCATCTATATGAACGGCTTTAGAGGTGGTGGCTGAGTGGCAAAGCTAGAAGAACACACTGGCTCACAGCAGAGAGGTGACAGAGAAATGCTGGTTTCATAACATACATAGAGTTGCAGCATTTGTTGTGTGAGCCCAGCGTATGTTATTATAAGTCTTGTTCAGTCAGGTCAGGTGACAGGACTCCCCCCTCCCCCTGTGTCCCCGTGGGTGGCCTGTTTATGGGCTCTGGGAGGGTCATCTCTGACAGAACACACTGCTTTAGGCTACAGCCCCGTGGAGCCACGGGGAATGTTTCTTGGCTGTTGCGTGGATCCTCACATGTGTGCGCACTTGTTGCTTCTGTGCATGTTTTTGGACTTCCTGTGGACATTGGAGCGAGGGAGCAGAAGACGGGGGTGAGGTGACCTTTGACCCTGACCACATGTCCCAGTCTGTGAGTTGATCACCCACACTTCCGCTGGAAACACCTCTGGGCTTCTCTGAGCCTTCAAGGATTTGCTGAGAAATCTAGGCTCATCACCATCATAAGACTTTAGATTTTTACTGAAGTAGTTTAGCATGCTTGTCTCCATATTATTGCTTTGCCTAGAATGTTCCTCAGTATGGCATTCTCCAGTAAGAAAGAAAGATAAGTTTAATTGTGTACTATAGAACATTCCAGGCAAAGCAATACTTCTCCCTGAAGACAAGCAGGTGGTGGACCCTCTATCAAAAAAGTTAGATAGTGAACCATTAAAATGATGTTAAAGTGTGTACAAAGTGAGTTGACTCGATACCTTTATTCTAATATTCATCCATAATTTGGATTCTATAGGCCAGCATTTACATTTCATGACTTATTTTACTCATGCTAATTATTAAAATATTTCAAAAATAATCAGATATTGCATTTAGATTAATATAACATAGTTGTGTATTCAAACAGAACATACACTTTCATTACATTGCTAGTATCAGACTGGCCTCGCAAACAGTAATATACGCACCGCTTTCTTTATCGAGCTTATTATTGTCTATAATCATTTTCTGTCACCTATCACCACCATCTTAAACTTTGGCTGACTCCGTGACCCAGCGCATCTCTGGGAACACCGTGGTCTCTGTGCACTCTCTCAAATAGCTGTAGTCACCAGTGCGAAAGAGGGCAAAGAAAGCCACCACAAGGCAGCCTTTGACTAGCCCTAATCACAACACGTAAAGATGCTGGCCCTTATCAGTATCTGAATTACAAATTATTCAATTATATACATGTCCTCTTCCACTGCCGGTAGTGTGGACTATTTGACTAATATGGTTAAATACAGTTAAATGACATAATCACAGTAGGGGCAATTAGACCAATGCTTGTCAATAAAAAGGGCAGTTTGTGCTGCCAGAGTGCGCTCCCCTCCGTGCACCCATTTCCACTAATTAAATGTAGGGGTCTGCATTTTGGGTTATTGGATTTATTTGGGTTGATTAGCTGCTGGCATTGACTGATGGTTGGAACAGAGAGGTTGGTGTGCTGGTTGGAGACAGAGTGGTCTTGCAGCATGGCAGTACGTGCATTTTTGTATCATCTTAGTCTCAGTATTAACTAAATACGACTGATAAAGTAAAAAAGCCAGGGTCAATGGGGGTTCTTTGTGCTTATCCAGAATCCATTTGAAGGCAGAAAGTTTGTGGCAGAGAGTTGCCAGATTCAACATGATTCACAAACTTCACTTTTGAATAGGGAAACTTCACTTTTAGATTTGGATCACAACCTAGATCTAAATGAAGTTGTGTAGCACCATAGCTGGTTGAGTAATAGTGTATAGTGATGTGGTAAGTAGTTTGATGAGTAGAGGAGTGTTGATTAATAATTACAAGGTAAAGGTTTTCTGTAATTAAAAGTTTTGGCAACACAGTAATATAAGGCATTGCATTTTAAAAGTGGGTTACAGTTATTTCTGGGTTACAGTTACTGTCCATAGCGCATTACTCTCTCGTGTCTTATTCATAGAAAACAGTCCTATCATTGTAAAAAAAAAAAAAAAAACAATCTAAAAAACCAAACAAACAAAAATAGATTAGATCATAGATTATTGCCCACTGTCACAATGTTGTGTGGTCTAAATCTGAAAAAAAAAAAAAAAAAAAAAAAAAGGTTAAATGAATAAACTTGCCCCTAAAAATCCAACCTGTTGTGAGGTGTGGCCAATTGTGGATCTGCGTGTTTATTCTTGTTGTAAACATGTTGATTGCCATGGTGATTAGTCAGTTTATTTGCTCAGGGTGTGACAGATTGGCCAGTTTGTCTCAGGTGCTATAAAAGTTGTTTCTTTGGACACGGCTCATGAACTGTGCTGTGACTGTAGACTCATGTTTGTCTCGCTTATGTCTGGCCTTGCCTCTGGAGTTAGTTCTGGTCCACTGTTGGTCCTTATATGCAAACAGTGTATGTTGACAATATCGCTCCAACTACAATAAAATTAAAATACATTGTGAAAAATAAAAGTAGGTTTTATTAATCTCAGATTATATTAATAAATGTTACATACTTCACCAATGCTTGGAAATGTTATGACAAAAAATCATTTAATTATATTTTCTATTATTATTATTGTTATTCAAAAATATAATTATGGTTTCCTTCCTGATCTTAACATTATTTATGTGTTCTGCCCATGGATCTAGCCCCCAATGGAGAAAGTATATTTCTGTTTTGAGTTAATCTGTTTTGTCTTCTCAGAGCTACCATATTGAGCTTCCAGCTTCCATATTGCTTCAGACTTTTCAACAGTTTAGTCACTTTCCACAGTGTAAAACCTGTAAACTGTCATTTGGCTCCATGCAAATATCTGTCTGTAAGTATTGTGGCATTATAAGATGTTAGCTTATTCTATAAACTCACTTGAGGCACTTGAAGTTGGTTTACACTACACAGCTAACAGCGCTAGCATGTCTATGGGATTTTCCATTCATGTTAGCATCATGCTAATCAACAGTTTTACACACGTTTTCATTAGTTTGAGCTACCT
Organism: Periophthalmodon schlosseri; assembly: GCA_000787095.1. Classification (NCBI taxonomy): domain Eukaryota; kingdom Metazoa; phylum Chordata; class Actinopteri; order Gobiiformes; family Gobiidae; genus Periophthalmodon; species Periophthalmodon schlosseri. The sequence continues at coordinate 48,254 of KN474347.1, read as the reverse complement.
TTAAGCTAATGTTGTGCATATATTACATTATAATAAGCTACTATATATTGTTTTATGTAGTGCTGCATAGTCCTTCATAGGAATATAAAAACATGATTGTAATATGCATATATATATTTTGTATGTTACAGTTTTACACTCTACTCTTCAGTACGTCCAAAACAGCAAGAGGTGTGGATGTTTATAGAAGAAACTGTTCGCTATCTGTAAAGCTAGTTCCCAAACACTAGTGGAGGCAGAATAGAATGTACATTTTTATTACAATTTATATTTAATGTGCTGCCATGACAAGTGAATTTCATCATCTATTTAGAAAAATGTTACTGCACATCTCATAACTTTCTCTTCTTTTTTTCTTGGTGCCAAAATGTCCGTGTTGACTTTATATGACAACACGATAAATAGCCGACAGATCTTTAGAGTAAATATATCCGATCTACCCTCAGTGCTGTGTTTAATGAGACCCAACAAATGTCCGAACCAGGAGACAGAATGTGGTCCACCGCGAGGCAGGGGGCAGTGTTCTGAGTGTGATGTCGTCAGTCCGTGGGGGGCCGTGCTGTTCTTTTGACTGCTCTTTACAGGAACAGAACATTTTAAGACAGCACCCAGACCACGAAACACATACTTTATTTTTATATTATTTCAAATTCATGTCTAAATGAAAATTATTAAACCAATCTTAGCAATTATATTACCAGTCAACTAAATGAGACATGGCTTCAAAAGTCTGTTTGTTGGATAGGTGCCAGCCCATGAGACGCGGCTGTGCCATGAGGTAGTGCATTGGCCCAGTCTCCAGACAGACTGGACTCAGGTGGAGTTTGGAGCTGAGTGTTTACGAGACTATACGCTGCTGAAATCCAAGTAATTGTTTATTACAAACCTCAGCCAATGGCATTCTGTATTTAGTGGAGCTCATGTCTTATAAAAATCAGCTTTGTTTCCTGTCTGGGTTCTATAGTCCACAATCTAAACTCAAATATAAGTATTGTAACACAGTTTTATATAAATGTGGGTTTTCTAACATTGTAAAATATGTTATTAAAGATTATTAGGGTTTCAGTGACATTCTATAGGCTTGGCCAGTAAAAATCCGTACTGCAGTCAGTGGGGGAAGATATTTTAAAGTGTTCTAAAAGCCACTTCCTCAATCAGATTGTAGAACAAATTGTACCCATTAGTAAGGCAGAGTGGAATAGAATAACACAGGTCTTGAAAGTCGTTAAAAGGCTGGGTTTGGTCGTGCGCTTACCTGTATGGGAGTCTGGCAGACCAATTATATCCTGTTTTAGAAGAGACCCTCCATCCGCACACAGATGGGTGTGAGAGTGCGTCATTGGCCGTGCACGTGGACCGCGTCACGGAGCAGCGCTAACCCACACAAGCTGCCATTACAGTTACAACAATCACACACCCAGCTGGGGCTCAGCAAACTGATTCACCGAGCTTTGTTGTTCTAGTGAGCAAAAAGACACATAAATACATATGTGATGGTTTGGGATGATACTGTTACAGTCGCATGTCAATCAAGAAGAACAAAGAATGTGTTATTTGTATCATTTGTTGATTATCAAAAATCTCAAGTTACTATATGCTTTGGTCCTGTAAAGAGTAGTGTTGGTAATGTATCCAATGTCAGATCTATGACAAATTGTTATGTCTTTCAGTAATGTCAGCCAAAAGAGTCTCATGTAAAATATGTAATGGAATATTTAAATTGAACATGGAACACAAATGGAGGGAAGTATACACTGTATGTTTGTATTGATCTGTGATGTGTTTTAGGTTACTAATGATGAATTGTGCCTTGAGGCCATTTGAAGTACAACAGAAATTTTTGAATATTGACTTGGCTCATAGACTCATTTCTACTCTCTTCAACATTAACAGCAAACTTTCCCTAGCACTGTAACTGTAAATCAAAATGTTTTGAGCATTTTGTTATTGTTTTCTCTCACCATAGACTAGTGTTGTAAAAAAAGATACTAGATACTAATTATCAAGCATCAGTACCGAGAAAAAAGAACACATTTGATCTTTCCTGAATAGTTTCTTCATGGTCTTCATCTAGATCTAATTTTAAAGAAACTACTCTTGTTTTGTGCATAAAATGTAATTGTAATGTCTAAAAAAGATATCAAGCCTTTATCAAAATTGAGTTTGAACATTTTGAACTGTAACAACACTATACAAACACCATATAAAAGAATATTATTATTTTCATCATATTATAAAGTATGTAATACATGTAAATCTTGTACCAAAACTCCATAATAAACTGTACAGTGCTGTGTAGACACATCCAAAAAGAAATAGTGCAGAGTAAAAGAGCTCAGTCATTTGCGCTGGTCCACACAGCTGCACATAACTGCTCCTGCTGCATCTGTCTCTGATACATCCGTCAGTGCCTCCACATCTGTGCCCCCCCCCCACTCCCACCCATCCCCCATCACACACCCTCCACACTCACACACACATGTTGGGTTTCCATGCTTCGTGAGGACATTACATTGACTTACATTTATTTCTGGAGACTGAATCACACACCCTCCACACTCACACACACATGTTGGGTTTCCATGCTTCGTGAGGACATTACATTGACTTACATTTATTTCCTGGAGACTGATCCTAACTTTACCATAGTCACTACTTGTCTAACCTTAAAGGTCCTGTATTACACAAAATTTACTCTTGTGAGCTTTTAGCTGTGTTATACTGCTGTTACCTTCTCAAAAACACGGAATTGTGTTTTGTTTTATTCACTCATATTTGAGTAATCCTTTATTATTAGTCTGTCTACATCTCCAAAGCTCAAAATGCTCTGCTCCACCTTATGATGTCATGTAGTAGTAGTTTTCAGGTTATCAGCTACCTTTTGCCTTTAGTTCAGTAGAGATTTGCAATTCCAGGGCTGAAATCATCCAAATTATTCTAGTGACGGTGTATGGAGTTGAAAAACACAATGGAGCACTTCCTGTATTACCACATGACATCACAAGGTGGAACGGAGTGTTTTCTGTTTGAGAGAAAAACTCAGCTTAAATATGCAGGGTTTGTGTGTTAAACTTGTGAATGAAACAAAACACAACTTCAGGTCTGTTTGTGATGAGGAAACAACATTATAACAGATCGGAAAATAGCCTAATATTTTAAAATATACCATCATCTTAACATATTATACACGCCATATCTGAACTGTAAATCCTGTTGTTGATCTAATAATAAAGAACTGACATCATGGGGACTTGATGGGACTTTAATTTTTGTCTCCATAAGGGAGGCAGGTCCCCATGATGTCTGTGTGTATACAGATTTTAGTCCCCGTAATGTAATAAATACCCCCCTCACTCACACGCACCCTCCGTACTCCACAACACGCTCCCCTCTGCTGCTGGCCCTGTGCCACCTTCCCCTGACGTCCAGCTGACCGCTAACCTCACAGCGCTGCAGTAGGGAACGCGATACACACTTTTATTTTAAGTGTCTTTTTGATTGAGGGGAAGATGGGGCAACTGCCTAACTGCAGCTAATGGCTCTAATCGCCAAGTCATTTCACAGTGACACATGCGGGGAGAGCAGCAAATGTGGTATTACGGAGTATTTCTCATCTGTCCAAAACGTGACTTTAGAAAATCAGGGGCTGACATCAAACAACAGATCACTCAGGTATTTACAGTGGTGGAGGGAAGTACTGTACTTAAGTAGAATTTTTAGGTATCTGTACTTTATTTTTACTTCACTACATTTGAGAGCAGGTATCTGTACATTCTACTCCACTACATTTTTTAACTGGACTGAAAAGTAAAAAGTACTTTTCATATGATTTGAGGGATTATTTTTATCATGTTCATGGTAACATCTTGACTAAAGCTTTTGAGTTCAAGCTTCGGCTTTGAGCAAACAAAAATAAATACACAAAATTCATAAGTAAAATTAAGAAATTGTTGACCTACTACTACTACTACTAGTTGACCAAAATATGTGTAATTTTTTAAATCAATATCACTACATTTAAGACTTTTGTGAAATACTTTGTGACAGACTTGTTTACTCTTAAAGTACATTTTGAAATGGGTACTTAAATACGTTTACTTAAGTCAATTTTTTGATGTGATACTTTTACTTTTACTAGAGTAACTTTTTACCTCTGTATCTGTACTTTTACTTAAGTAACAAAATTGAGTACTTCATCCACCACTGAGTATTTAGTATGCATTTTGTATTTAGTTAAAATTGCCTGCCTTCAAGTAGTCATCAACACTCCAAAAATGAAATGTTGACCCTATTTTAATGTATTATGTCAAATTAGTCCAATTAAATATTTTTTGTTAAATGAGGGTTTAAACAACTCCTCTTAAAATCTAAATTATTTGCTTTGACTAAACACAAAATAAAGACATCATTGTATATATGTTTAATAGGGTCATTTCTTTAAGTGAATTTTAAAATGATTAAAGTCACATTACTAATATAATAATACAAAGTGTGAGGTTGTGTTCATAATCGTATGTCAGACAGGCCGCATGCCTAACTTGATGTGATAATATTGTTGATGATGTCTCGGCAGATTCCCCCCTCTCCCCTCCCCGTCACCTCCAGCTCACCCCTGGCCCGAGGTCATGAGTCATGAGCACAGGGTGAAGTGTGAACAGTGTGGCCCGGGACAGTGCAGAATGGCTCCTATTGTTACCACAGGCCCGAGGCTGTGGTCCCACTCAGGCAACTATGACCATTTGGACGTGTTTGCAGCCAAGTGTGTCGACGCATGTGGACACGATCATTTGTTTATTCTGCAAACTCTGGCATGTGCTAAAGTGTGTCCGCACAAGCACGTCACCACGGCAACAAAAGCTTTGAGATGCTCATTTTCATTTCGCATCTGACCTGACACTGACTGTGTGAAGCCTGCCACAAGTGTATGTGCCATTGCAGTTTATGGCACACACTGTACATTAGAGCACTAATATTATAACAGTTTTCACCTCTTATATATTTGTATTATTGAATGTTCAATTTGTGATATGGCAAATTAAAATACAACATAACACTTTATTATAAATACACTTTTAATAGCCTTAATAAATCATGAACAAAGACTTAATTCATAATGAAGAAATAGTCTTAGTGACTAATTCATACCCATCCATGCCTTTTCTTCCGCTTATCCAGGGCCGGGTCGCGGGGGCAGCAGTCCAAGCACAGACTCCCAGACTTCCCTCACCCCAGACACTTCCTCCAGCTCCTCCGGTGGACTCCCAAGGCGTTCCCAGGCCGGCTGAGAGACACAGCCCCTCCAGCATGTCCTGGGTCTTCCCTGGGGTAATTCATACCCTAACCCCTTAATTAAGTAGTTACTAAGCCTGACTTATCATTAATAAACTACTTGTTAATTATGAATTAATTTTTTTCTTGCTTTATTAAGGTGATGTCATTATAAAGTGGTAGTAAAGAGTTAACCTATCATATTTCTTTTGCATTCTTCTGGGTTCAGAAAATAGGGTGAGGGTGAAGAAGTCTGTAATAACTTCAACACCAAACGCACTGCCAACAAGCCGGCCAAGGCAGGATTAAGTATACAGAGCAGGTTTGGTCATTTTGCCCCAATTTTGCAAATGCTTATTTTAATATTTTGTTTATGTAATACTTAACATAGCTAGCTATGATGTGGGAGTGGATGAAATCTCCACTTCATTTTTAACTCATCATCAGTGTCAGTCGTTAGCAGATACTTAATACTT
>KN474347.1:0-33673 GCA_000787095.1 Periophthalmodon schlosseri | reverse complement strand
GCGCCAGTTGTCCCAGCCTTAATCCTGCCTGTCCAATGACCTCACCGCTGCTGCTTCTATTGGGGCTGTTGCTCTGGAACATTATGGTGCAAATGTGTGTGCGTGACTTTTCTTAGTCCCATTTAAAGTGTGAAAGTGTACTTTTAACCCCTACTTAAGTAAAAGTACAAAATGGAGTAAAAGGTAAAAATCACTGTAGATTCTATCACTGTTTTTCTCCTTTCTCTTTTTCTTTCAACCAAAAGTACTTGGAGTAGCCTACTGCTGTTAATAGTAATAGTTCCAGTACAATACAACTTTCATTTGCGATTTTGATTTAAAACTTGAGCATTCTTTTTTTACATTTATATTTACTTTGCTGAGTGGTAAAGATTGCTGTGTTGTGACTGCTTTACTCATTGTGCAGTGACTTTGAGTATATAGAAAAACACGTAACTACATTTTATTCCAACATACATGCATGTATCCACCCGTTCTCCTGCATTCACTCTGACAAATACACACTTATACACCAGTGTACTTCAACAGGCAAGAGGTGGTGAAATGTCTTGTGAAAGGACACATCAGTTTGCACTGGTCCAAGCGGGATTCGAACCACTGAGCTTTGGGTTCCTGAATCCCCTGCATCCCACATAAGTATTTTTCACAATTTACCAAGCCACAGCCCAGATGGAGACTTCACAGATGCAGCTTGGGTAGATTTTGTACTTAATACAGAAGACACCTAGTGCTGTGCATTATCACTGAATGTGTTATTGTTACTAAATACAATCATAGCAGGACAAATGTCTCATTTCATTGTGCTACAAGAATCTATTGCTCATCTATACCTTCTAGTTGCGTAGTTTGATTCCAGTTACCTTGTCACCCTCAACAGAATTATTTCTAGTAAATGAAACTGATGGTTAATTAACAATATTTTGTGCCAAATCAGAATCAACATCCCATTATGTACATGGAAGTATAATCAGGGCTGTGATATAGGCTAAAGTCAATCCATCCATGACAAGTCATTACCAACTGTTTAGCATAAATATTTTCAGTAAACACACTAAATCCACTGGTGCCCAATATTGCACCTACTATATGTAACATAATCCACCGCCACATTCAATCTCAACATTAACAGGCGCAAACACAGATGTACATACTGTCCAAGATGGGCACACATGGATCGACTATAGTGTTTGTGAGAGGGAGCCATGAAAATAAAGGGACACTTGCTTGTTGGCACCTCCCCCAATCACACACGCCGCCTCCACTCCTTCATCCCAGCTGTCACAACTGCAAAAAAGCTCCACAAATACACAGACGCACACACTCGGATTCGCACTCACCCACACGCAGCTCACACCTTTCCCCGCGCACCACACAAGACTCCAGTTGGTGCCCGCGTGCCCACTCCCGGCTGCAGCCAGGGCCAACGTGTGTGTGTGTGTATGTTGTTCTATGTGTCGTTGTGTGTCGATGTTGTGGTGCTCGGTCTCAGATGTGAAGCTTGGGTCCACCGCTGGTCCTGGGATTGTGCGTTATTATGTTATGAATTGTCCTGACTGATGGCCAGAGCAGTGTGACGAAGAGCAGAGGTTCTTGTGATTACATTGTTTTGGAAGAATTGTAACGTCAGATAGCCTTCTTTCATTTTTCCTCTCTATTTATCCAGGGTTGGGCCTGGCACAAAGTGTATATTCTGACATAGTTGTATTACATGTTCAGGACCTGTCTTGTGCTTTGGGTAAGGTAGAGGTTAGGGATGGGACGAAACACAATTACCACGAGATGAGATGAGACACGAGATGGGGTCCATGAGAACGAGACAAGGTTTGGACATAATTCATAATAAATACAATTTAATATTTTTGTAGCACTGTTTTTTTTTCTTGTCCAAGCCAAATGGAAAAAAAAAATCTCATGAGATAGTTTTCCTCATGTGTTCACAATCACAATGAAATAGAAGACTTACAGACAACATTATTACATTGTTTCATCAAAGCATATTATTGTATATTGAAAAATACAAAGTGAAAAGCCTTAAATGGGTGTTCAATAAAGTAAAAAGTAAAAAAATTGTAGATTTTGCATACGTTTGACCAAACTGCTATACACTGTGATTTAGGCTTAACTTGAGTCTAAATGTTATGTTGCTGTTTTGTTCTTGTGGCATGTTTTAGGGCTAACAAAATAGGTCTGTGTGCTGCCTTTGGCCCCTGTGCCACAGTTAGGACACCCCTGCTCTCATACACAAACTGGTTGAGCATAATCCTAATGGTTGTGTTGCCATGTGTTATCCTGAAGCTAAAAAAGTGCTCTGTCAGAGAATCCGTTCCCTTTGACAGAACCATGTGTGGGGCAATAAATCTGGACTCCACTGCAGGAGAATATCATTTCAGGAACCACCCTGGATATGTGTGAATTTATGGCTCTGACATGAACACAACTGTAGCAGCCATCAAGCAAGTTTAAGATTAAGTTTAATAAAAATACAAACTCAAAAATGTTACTGGTCTGAATTGTTAACAAAGTCAATAGGGGAATGGTGTTTTTGTATTATTTTACACAGTTCATGTAACTGACTTTGGCTTTTATAGGGGCTCACTTACACTGACCCCCCACTGGTTTAAAGCACAGTAAATGTTTGCCCTGCATCAGGCTGAAAACTGCATAGGATGCAATGATGTCATTGAAAAGAATATGACTGTTTTTTTGATTTAAAGGGGAAAGGACCTTGCCAGTGCCGATCAAGCAAACTCACTGCAGTGCTGCATCACTACCACTCACTAAAGGCTCGACAGAATGAGGGCATCCAGAGTGAAGCACGTGAAAAGTGACATTTTTACAACAATATGGTAGATTTATAGCTATAGCCTATTAATATTCACTATCCCTCAATACATTTATATTACATAAATAATAAGTAAAAGGCAGAAGTGCTCAGCTCACACCTCCATGCACTCACCACCGCAATACAGTATTAAGAACTGCATGTACTATTTGTATTTTGTAAACACACACAACATCCATCTAATTATAATAACAATTGAAATAAAAATTGTTTTCCTTCTTCAAAATAAAAAACTGATATATACTTCTACCAGACTGGTACAAGATAACACAATATCTATAATACAAATAACGGCACCCAAGCCTCCATTCTGGAAGTTTCCCGGTCACCATTACACACTGTCCCTCATTTCACATGCCTTGTGGACCCAGTAAGTGCCAGGCAGTCCCAGTGCACCGAGGCCTGCTCTTGCCAAGTCCTGACAAACAGGGTGAAGCTGGCAGGATGCCCCGCACATCTCCCGCCTCACCCCGCCCTCCGCCCGGGCAGCTGAGGCGGAGAGCTGCCAACACAGCAACAGTTGCCGTGAGTGTGGTTGAGCGATGGTCGGACTGCTGCTGCACGCCCCCTGCCCGCGCTCGAGGCACCTGACCTGGGTAAACTGACAAATGCCTGGCCCATGGGCGCGGCCGCAAGTGCTCTGACCCCCCAGTGCTTATAGAGTGACCTTTATGACCAAACATGCACAAAGTATTTGGTTATGATAGCAACACTATCACAGGCACACTTCTAACCAACTCATTTTACAATAACAATAAACTGTTTCATTGGTTTATGTGCAGGGCAGGTGGGGGTTGAATAAGAAAAGTGATATAAACCCATTTTAATATTTGTATTATGATTTATATTATGATTTCAACAAAAGATGACCAATCACTGCTTCATAACATATACAGCTGAGTTCTTGAATTATTTTGAATAACATAGTTTTGTAGAAGCTCTGAACACTTGCACAGAGACGCCTAATGGGCTCCTAATGAACATGTCAGCTCTATGTGAGTTGACACATTCCTGAATCTGATTTTGAGACTGCTCTAACTCTATGAGCACATTGTTAATTCAACATAAATGTATTAACCATAGTAAATTTTTCGTTATATGATTCCTAATATCTTAACATGATATTCTCTTAAATCAGAGAAAAAATGTGCATACAAGTCTTTAATGGGAATGTATACGTTGACTTTTATTAATTGTTTGTTTGTTTGTTTGTTTTTTTAAATTAGTCAGTAGGGCTTTTATATAGTAACATTCGTAGCTTCTTGGTGGTAGTGTTTTGTTGTATGTTACCTAGACACCCAAAGTACCCAGAGTAAAGTTACCACACAGCCTGCTGCTATGGCGTTACATGTACAATACTCTTATGGACAAAATTAACTTGACAAGGCTGCTGCTGCTGCTGCTGCTGACCCTGTTCCCTCCAAAACGTCCAGCTGTTGTTGCAGGAGACAGCTGCTCCTGTGGCAGAACCAATCTCAGCTGTCGAGGTGTCGTCCGGGCTGATGGGTGAGTTTAGAGTCCATATTATCTATAACGCTGATATACACTGGTCCATGTAGGCTGTGCAGTTAGGCTCAGTCAGGTGGAGAGGGGAAAAATGCTGACACATTTCAAGGCAGAGGTCACAGTTGTCGAAGTGTTTACAACTGGATTTTTAGTACACTATGGAGTATAGTAAGGACAGTGTTAAAAGTTATTATGGATTTTACCATAGAAATTCAAATTCAAGTGAGATTATGTTTCGTTCATATTTTAATGAACGGTAAGTAATGGGCCAATGAATAATATTGGTGTAAATGAATAACATTTGCTTATTCAGTGATTTATGTAGATTCTGTAAAACAGCTATAGCCAGCAGCCACAAACTTAAACCATAAAGGGGTCAGTTGACAAGCATCACTTTTTGTGCTTATTTTGAGGTAAATTATAGATAATAGATAGATAATAATTGTAAAATCAGAGCTTTGTGACACAACAAAGCCCTTACCCCTGAAATATCTGTTACATTATAGATTCCTACACATCTGTGATTCAAATATAAGGAAACCCAGAGTGAGTCAAACTATAGACAGATTTTGTTGTAAATCCATATTTGCCATTGCACTCTTTAAGGTTCTTTGGCAAACTCCAGCAAAGCTAAAGTACAGTTGTCGAAAACTCTACTTACACATGTTCAAGTACAAATGTCTTGTGTTAGTCATGGGCCACAAGTGCAGAGGTGAAAGTTCACGTTTGGTTCACTTTCGCCTGGGTTCATTTGTGCAGAGAAAGCAGGGTTCTGGACTTGAATCTTCAAACACACTGTAATAAAGTTGGACAGTTCTGGCTCTGGAACACAAAAGCACTATTATGCAAAATATCCATACAATATTGCATAACAAAAAAGAAAAATAACAGCATGTCCTTTGTGACCACAGAGGATTTGACTGTAATCAGAAAGTGCTGCTGTTCTTTGTCACAAATCAATCCAATATGTGGACTATGGAGCTCAGAACAATCAAGAATATTATTTACAAAACATAAGATTTGAATTGGAGTAATAACATAATAGACATCATTTATCAACTGAGTCTCTTTTGAATTTATATCTTTATTTTTTCTTTGGCAGTATATATATTCAGTGACACATAAACATTTGTATAGGCAGGAAAAAGACAGTAGTAAGAAAATATGTGGGTGATCATAAACCACCCATAGTAATTTAAGAGTAATTGATTTAGCCCGTTCAAACAGCTGTGAAGCGCATATATCTTTCGGCGCGTTGGTACCTAGAGCTTTCACCCACCCAATATATGTACATTTGTCTCCCTCTTGTGGTTTAATTGTGAAATCACATTTCAAACATATTCCACAGGTGGTTTCACTGAATATGCAAAAGGATGAAGTTCCTGCTTGAGCATCTTCCTTCATGATGACATTGAGTGACCCTAATATCTAATCTTAAGTATCCACGTATATATATAATGCCTATATAAAACTATGATGCAGTGATAAGGATGTTAATTCATTTAATTTAGACCCATTTTGTTTACACGGTTAGAAAGTAGAGTGGATGGGTTGCGTCTTTTTAATACAACACTTTTATGGTTTTCTCATTTAATTCTCCCAAGAGAAACACAGTGCTCTCTGCTCTAATTACGTTTTCAGCACCATGGACAGAGTCAATGTGTCCGTGCCCTTAAGCCCACGCTAAATCACACAAATAAAGATGAATAGTGCTGTTTTTATTTCTTAAATAAATCTGTACATAAAGACAGTATGCTTCTAAAATATATCAGACGTACAGCGCCCCCGTGTCCTGCAGAAGATGGTAAAAGCCAAATCCTGATTTAGGCGAGTAGTGGCGACGCTCCTGTCCTGAGGAGCACCGCGCACGGAGCAGGAAGCGGCTGCACAAGCGTCTGTCTGTATGCTCATTGAGAATACGTCAACGTTCGACAATGTTGTGATGACAAAAACTGAGAAAATCGTTGTTTCTTGCTAGGCTAGACTACTTTTCCGGTTTGTGTTTTGCGCGCGCTGAGTAGTTTGCTTTATTACGACTTGCTTTTGAAGTCCGTGGTGAGGTTTTAATAGTGAAATCTGTGCGATGTCTCGCAAGAAGACTGCCAAAGGCAAAGCTGGAGCGAACACCCCCGCAACTGGAAGCCCCACCGGGAAAAGCATCGGGAAAATTACGAAGAGTTGCCCGGGAATCGCGCCCTTAAATGGGGTAGTGCATCCCAGCAGACCCCCCATCAGCAACAGCAGCGAGTTTTATGATATCGCTTTTAAGGTAAATCTCTGTATTTTGTTACATTACTAAAACATATAAAATAAATTCTGTCTTTTTTACAGATAAGTTGCCTATCTTGGGGCATAACGCTCGAGTTTCATTGTTTTGTGTTGGTGATTGACTGATTGTATTGTTTTGATTGCGTTCACTTTTACAACCACGTTTATTTACAACAGTGAGCCTCTGGCTGCAGCTATGTCAATAGAGGATCGATCTGAGGCGCCCGTCACTTTTCATCAGCCAACACATTATCATCATCTGTCCTTATGTTTACAAAGCTTTAGAGCATTTCACTCACTGGAAAAAGGCTGCTTATGGACTGAGGACTTCACACACCGCCCACATTTTAGAGTGGAGAATCCTATTTTTGTTTAGCCAAACGCAATATTATACCACATTGATTATTGACTATTTAAATGAGGTTTGCGTTTTTATTATTATTATTATTTTATTAAAATGTTGCCATATTATTTACATTGTAACTTAAAAACACATTGATATGATAGTTTCATAGTTCATAAAGGATGGTACACATCTCCTACACATCCATTATCTATTTTATCTACATCCTCTCTGTCCCAACAGGCACAGGAGACTTCAGGGCCAGTGTCCTATAACCTCATCAGAAATAATCACATTAAATATTTAACCTCATTATAAGCCAGAAAGAAGTGGTTTTACAGTACAATCAGAAATAGAATCTTATGCTCATACGTGCTGGGACATCATTCATTTGATATGTTATTTTAGTTATAATGGGAATTAAATTATGTGTTATGTCTTGTTCAGGTGATGCTGGTAGGAGACTCTGGTGTGGGGAAGACTTGTCTCCTGGTCCGCTTTAAAGACGGAGCGTTTCTGGCCGGTAGCTTCATCTCCACTGTGGGCATTGACTTCAGAGTAAGTTTAAAACATCACACCAGAAAAATAACACTTGCAGTTTTGTGCATTGCTTAGAAACAGGGCCATGTACTTTGAAATTGGAGTGCTGTTAGGCCCTGGGCAATAGGGGTTTTCTGTACACCAAATTCGACCAAGTGCGATATATTGAGTTCTTAAATTACGGCATGCTTTTGTTTTATTCCTTATCAGAGGTGCCTCTCATGTGCCAGTCTCACCGTCCACCAGGAAATAGCCTGTCCGTCTAGTCAGCCATGTCCAGTTGTCCAATAAGACCAAACTTTTGCTTCTTCTTTTTTCACATATCACTTCTTTTTTAATTAAGTATGTTTATCCATTTTAATGGCACTAGATATACCTTATAGTTAGATATAGAGATCATTGTAAGTACTTTTGTCATTACTGTCAACGTGAGTAAATGAAGAATGGATTACATCAAAAGGGAAGGTATGCCTTATTTGCTTGGTGACAAATTAGCTCTATACCCTTTCCATCAGTTCCACTTTAGGTAGGCAAAAAGTGTGAAAAACTCATAAACTCTTTTGCTTTCTCTGCTCTTTTGTCATATCGACTTTCATTGTGTGGCACAGCACACATAATTCTTCCTCGAGATGTTTTTGCCAAGAAATAGCCATTGATATTCAAAATGAGCTGTGTCATCATATTTGTAGACATTACTCTTGTTGTTCTCTCCATCTTTTGTTGCCGTATTAAATTCAAATTATCTTTTGGGATTCATCTGTAGTTTAATAGATTTTTAATATCTGTGATGCAGTAAAACTGTTTTTTGTCTTTCTGTCAGAGACAAAACAAAACAGAAATTGGGGTTATTTTTAGAAATGACAATTTAGTTTGGACTCCTGGTAGAAAGCAGTTGACTGTGTGCTGGGATTTGATGGGGTTCTTTAAGGTGTTGTTTTGCTCTTGGGATTAAAGCTGCAGCGCAGCCTTGTTAAAAGTATTGCTCATGTTGCACACAGGGACTTTGAAATTTGATATCACACTTGTTAGTCTCATATACTGTACAGAGTTTCCATGCAATATACAGGAAGGCAGTCAGAGGTGTTGAAAATGCATGTAGCATGGTGCAGCCTCTCCTATCAATATTTTTTTTGACTTTTTAACAAATCAAAAATTTTATTTCTGTCTGTTAAACATTTTGTCTAAGAAGAAACATTGCTTTACCCTCAAGGTTAGTCCTTTGTCAACACACATCAATGAAAAAAGTCCTGCATATTTCATAAAAGGTGTTTGAAATATCTTATTTTTCAACAAGTACAAATATTAAAACACAAGGAATCATCTTAAACAAAACATAATGACTAATGATTAACTACATTTTATTCTATCATACTATATTTATTTGTTGACAAGCCTCAGTTGTAGTATCTCACAGATGAAGAAAAAGTAAAACACTCTGTTGCTTCAGTGGTGCCTCTCAACATATTGGAGGATGTCACACCCTGATCACAGATGTAGAAGCTGTTAATTAGCCAACAGTACTGAGCAGCAGCATCGGTTATACTTCTATCACTTCATTGTCTCCTTTGCATCGTTCAAAACAGATTACATTGTGTTCATCCTCATCTGGCTCTGAGAGGGCCAGCAATAATATTAACCATATTTTAAGAGTGTTCTAAATATATGTTGTTATAGGTTGTAGGTTTTGTTACATGCATACACAATAAGTATCCTTCAACATACTTGCTCTCATCGAAGGAGTTGCCAGTGATATGCCAGTGACAGTAAGAGCATGTTTGATTGACAGAAATGTAAACAACAACAGCTTAAAGTAGCAGTAAAAACTGTGCCATCAGGTACAGTTTGTGACAGGCCCTTTATCCATGTTGTCTATTTTAAAGTAGACCTATTATGCAAATTTGATGCTGTAGTTGTTTTTCCTCACCGTTTACTCACCCAAAGTTGTATTTGGAGTGAATTGTGCATGTTTGAGCAATCTTTAATCACTTATTTTCAAGATGCCATATTGCCAATCAATCCCTGTTTTCACCGCTACTGACATATGGCCACTGCTCTCTGCTTACTTCATTCTCCAATTTTATTTGCATAATCAGTGATATGCGCAGCATTTTAGTCGTTTTGATACGAATGAAAAAAAAATCAGCTGCTTGCTAGCATGATCTGCAACTATTCGTCGGAGGTGCAGACTCTTTGTTGTGATGGCGTTTACGGCGATGTCAGCTCCTACTGGGCACCGCACTTTTCTAACGTGGTAAATAGAGACTCATACTGCTTGATTGCTAAATAGAGAATCATACTGCTTGATTGCACTGTTACTTTATATTTGTACTTGGGAGCCATATTTTTAAGCTATACACATTTCAATATTATGTCCTCTTAGTTTAAGTTTTACATGATAATGTCTAGTTAGTATTGGGTCTTTTCTGTGCCTCTGTGTGTGGTTGTGCCTCTAGGTAATTAATGAAAAGCAGCTTTGCCTCCTGCTGCCCGAATGTCACAGGGACCCAGAAGCGAGCCCTGAGGAGTTTCATCAATATTTAAACAGGCCGGGAACGTGGTAGCAAGCAAATACTCTTATGTCTCTGTCACATTAGGAACATTGAATAAGTAATTATACTGGATAGGCTTGAGCTTTTTAAAATATTATTTATTTATTTATTTCAGCCTGTTTGAGTGAGATTACTGACTGCATTTGCTGAGTCAACACCCTCTCACAAAGGCAAACTTATATCCTCCAGAGGCAGTTACAATGGAAGTACTGCCTGACCCTTATTTGAACTCTATATTCAAATATGAGTTTGTGTTGGATTCCATCTTGAGGTTTTACTGTAGGGATTAATTTCATAATGCATGAGTTATCCTCACAAACAAAACCAACAAACCATTGGCTGGATCATCAGGAGCAATTGGAGTGTTCTGTTTGTTTGCTGTAGGCTGATTTATGGAGGTGGTTTTGTCCTACAATGACCATCCTAATTAGGGGCATAGGGGATTGGGTTTGGAATTTCTGAATAAATGTAACAGTGATAAATATCACATACTAAATTGCTAGTTTGGCTCATATAAAGGTTATATGGAGCTATGTAATGGAGGATATAAATTGGACATAAATCTGACCAAAATTTGTCCTGTTGTTAATAATAAACAAACATAAACATCAAACTCATATGTATCAACAAATGTGAATTATTGTATCACTTTTAAAATTCATGTAGTATCACATATAAATTTTAGTTTACAGATATATACTCTTTATTTCAAGCTATATCATGGGCAGAACAAACAGTAAGTGGCAGAGAGGAATACAATCAGTACAGGTTGAATCCAAGATTGACTGATATACAAATGAAACATTGATGGTCAAAATGACTGGGAAGAATTTAGGCTTATTTTAACCCACCCCAGCATCAGAAATAATGTAATATCTACTGTTTGGCATTAAACATTACATAACATGACAGCCAATGTGCTCCCAAAGACAGATTCCCCCGCAAGCTTGAAACTGCATGCAAAATGCGTAACTGACTAAAACCTCTCAAAATATGAAGAATTATAATGGTATGAACCCATTTTCTGGATGACTGGATATTTATAGAATCTTCAAAGACATTTTGATAGTTTTATATTTGGGTAGAAATCCCAATTCACTGCTCCATTGAATGTGAATATGTATGAGTTTGTTCTCACTGTGACTGAATTAGCAAAAAAACAAGCAAAAGTATGCAGCCTAGGTACCGGTATTAAGCCTGATATTAGTCATCTTCTCTTAACATCTCCTTTTCCTGCTCCCACTAATAATTAGACCATCTTTGGGTGGTGAGGTCTGAAAATATATTAACCAACCCAAACTGAACCAAATTGAAAATACACAAGAAAATCCTTCATATATTTCTTCATATAAAAATATAGTCCTTAATGTTGTTGTAGTGTTTTATATTTGTAAGAATGAGCATAGCGGCAACAAGGTGTTGATTAATGAGAGATGGGTCATGGGCCATGGGGCAAGCACACACCCCAGCACTGATTTATCTATAGATGTCACTGCCTCCCAGAAGGGCTTTTCATTTGCTTTTAAATGTCTTCTGTAAACACTCACCTCGGGCTGTGAGAAAATATAAATGGCACAATTTATTTTAACAGGTTACTTCACAATATATACAAAAACAGTAAAAGTGCGTAGAATGGCTACAAGCGAGGCACTATCCCACTACACATTATAACATCATTGCCAACATCCACATTCCCTTGTTCAAATAAACCATTTCTACCTATTTTTCTTCCTTCACAGTTATGTACTTCTAATCACTGAAGCAAAGAAGACAGAAACTATATGCCCACTTTTAATTACATAAAAGCAAAGTTTGACTGGTAAAGAGAGGTAACTGATCCCTGAACTAAACCTGTTAAAACCCGTAAACCCACTAAACCCGCTCTCTTGTCACTTAAAGTTTCTTACTGTTTTTTCCAGAATAAAGTCATGAACATTGATGGAGTCAAAGTCAAGCTGCAGGTAAGATTATGATTTTTTTTTTTACAGTAGAGTAAATCTAAAAATCAAATAGTTTTTATTTTGATGCTTGAAGTTTTGTCTAATGTTATGTTGTGCACAGATCTGGGACACAGCTGGACAGGAGCGCTTCCGTAGTGTCACTCATGCGTATTACCGCGATGCTCATGGTGAGACACACACACACAAACTACAGAAAAAATGATGTCTTGTATGCATTTTAATTGAGCTTAGTTTAAATGGTAATGGGTTTGTCAGTAACTTTCCTGGTGGAGGGGCCTTCTGGCATCCAAAGCAGGTTTATTTGTATAGCACAATTCGTACACATAGTAATTCAAAGTGCTTTACAGAATCAGATTAAAATTACCATAAAACAAAATCAAAACATAAATAATCATCATAAAATTAACATTAAAAGAGAAGGGTGCAGAATAAAAACCTTACAGTCATTTGCACAGCTAAACAGAACCGTTTTGAGCCTGGATTTAAACATTGTCAAAGTAGAGGCCTGTCTCACATCTTCAGGAAGACTGTTCCAGGTTTTAGCTCCATAAAACTGAAATGCTGATTCCCCATGTTTAGTCCTGATTCTGGTCACCAGCAGGAGGCCGGTCCATGGCACTAAGATGTCAGAGATGTACTTTGGTGCTAGGCCATAGAGAGACTTGTAACAATCGGAGCTGCTTTAAAGTCTATTCTCTGAGCCACAGGAGCCACTGCAGAGACCTGAGCACAGGACTTATGTGCTCGTACTTCCTGGCTCTAGTCAGGACCCGAGCAGCAGTGTTCTGGATGTACTGCAGCTGTCTTAGACTCGTTTTTAAGAGGCCAGGGAGCAGGCCGTTGCAGTAGTCTAATCTACTGGGGACAAATGCATGTATAAGTCAGGGAGACAAGACCACTCACCAGAAAAGTTACATAGTGCAACTTTAAATAATTTCAAGAAGTGCAGTGTCATAACAGCATCTTTATACATCTGTTGCCCTTGTCTTTATATCTGAACTACTTTTGCTTACAAAGAATATGCATTGTTTTCTGCATACATTCATTTCAGTTATTGCCAGTCACACTACACAGATAAATATGAATGGTATTTTTTCATTGTAGCCAAAACCTGTTATAGTTGAGGTATAGTTATCTCTGTTATATTTGACACTAAATATTGATGAATGGAACTGATGAAAGCACAGTGAGACCAGCTGCACAAGGCCAACACATACAGTATGATGGAGGATCTCAGTTATTATCAGAGCCTCACTGGGGCCGTGGATACAAGAAATGTTGCCCAACAAAACTTGCATGGATATACGGATATACTGACATTCTTTCGTGTTTCCTGCAAAAAGTAGTGATACTTAAAAGAAAAGAAGCTTGCTGTGAAACCTTAACGAAATTGTGCTACTTGTGCAATTTTCCATATTTTGAACAATTTTATAGGCATGTTCTATCAAGTTTTTGATTAATTGCTTATTACTGGGATAAAAAAATAGATATTTATTTTTGTCAATATTTCTTGTCTACAACTATAGCACCAGTTGTTACGCATGATAGACAGCTGTTGAAATACACACCATACATTAAACATTAACAACTCCTATTATGATCTAGAATATTTTGTATACTGAACTAAAACCTGGTCTGTATTCAGTGTTCATCAGCAGTTTTGATTGACTCACCGATAAGGTTTTGTTGTTCTGGGGGCTGGCAGACTGAAACAAAACAGCTTTATAAAGTTATTTTCAGTTGCTCTCTCCCTCCTTCTTATCTGAGCTTTCATCTCTTCTGCGTCAAGTCTCAGTCCAAGTGCCTCGCTAATTTTTGCCTTTCATTTCCGCTGACGATTGTTCCTCTGTGTCGTCTTTGCCTTTTGTTTTCTCACAATAATTCTAATCAGACTTCATTAAAATTCTCATAAGTAAAATGTAGACAGACCATTGTAGGTACTGAGTAATATTATTTTGCCATTGAAATGCTCTGATTGGCTATTGGCAGAAGTCATTGTACTTTATCATTTTCAGTATTCTTATTTGCTAAATTTAAATGGACTAACAATGGCTCATGTGTTGATCAGTGGATTGGTTTTAATGTGAATGTGTGTGTTATAGCTTTACTCTTGTTATATGATGTCACCAACCAAGCATCCTTCGACAACGTACAGGTAGGACAAGTTTGTGTTTTCTCTTTAACACTATTTGTATGATTATTACATTATATGAAAACATATACTTCACTACACAGACAGATTATTTTCCTTATCATGTTATCTTATTTCCCCCTTTTTGCTTTATTTATTTATTTTGACTAGAAGAAGCAAAAACTACTAAACTTTTTTGGACTTAAAAATGCAACAAAATGACAACAGAAGCATAAAAATAAAAATAATGCAAGCCCACACACACTGGCCAATACCATGGACATCTGAATACTCAACAGAACACAAATTGTCAGTAGTCAGAACAACAACCGGGCCACCATCATCACAGACTCTCAAGACAGGGAGGAGGGGACACATATACACAACACACTCACCAACTGTCAGTACCACACAATACCAAAAAAAACTGCATTTGTCACACTGCCATACACTGCATACGTAGAGCTATGAGGAAACACAACATCAATACACTGGTCAAACCACACACGAAACTAGGACAGTTATTAGTGAAACCAAAGAACAGAATACAACCGCAACACAAATGCAACGAAATATATAAGATACCATGTCTATCATGCAACAAAATATATGTAGGGGAAACAGGAAGACCATTTGGCACATGTTAAAAGAACATCAAAAAGAGTGTGAAAAAGAAATGTAATAAAAAAACAAGCAGAGCAGAAAAATCACCCATATCTAACCATTGCAAGAGACAAAACCATATCATGGATTGGAACAATGCCAGGGGGATCTCCACTGAAAGCAAGAAATGCCACCACTGGATCAGTGAGGACATCAAGAGCCGCAAACGAGGTCCAAGGAGCGTAAGAGGGGGCTTCCCCTACTGTCTGGCAAAAAAAGTAAAGCAGCCTACAAGACATGTCACTACACCATCACGTAATACTTCTGAAGAAGGCTACAGGAAGTAGCCAAAACATGTAAAGCAGGTAAACAAACGCTCCAAACACTAATTCTAAGGTGATGCATTTCTTGTCTACAGACTGTACCTCCAGTAGCTACACATGATAGGCAGTTGTTAGAATACACACCATACATAAAACAGGTAGTCCTAGGACACAATAGCCACATTTTGTGTTTTATATATTGGGATGTATTGGATGTATTGAATGTGTTGGCGTCAGTGTGATGTATATTCATACAGACACAAAAAACAATATGTGTCTTGCTCAACAACACAATCAAACTTGGAGGAAGGGAAGTAGAACCATCAGCATTTGTTTTGGCATTCTTTGGCAGTGTACTTATTTTTACCTTAGCTGTTTGAGAAAAAGTGACACATATTAAGTTAAAGCAGGATAGCAAAGGATTAACTGTGATGTATTGGCAGCTTGTGTGGCCAGCCATGGATAATAAAGACTTTTCTGCTGCCTCTTATCTGCACTGCATCAGTTTGTGTCTGTCTCCATGGAAATGTATTTAGATTTAAAGCATTTATCAATCAAGGGCAAGACTTTTATTACAGTTTTGGTTACTATCTTAAATGACTAGGCGATGTCATTAGGAAAACATGCAAACTCAACATTATGGACTACAATGGGCTTCACTGGTCGTCACAAACTGCTGATCTTTGAACTGTTCACTAATGGGCTGTTTACATTGATTCACGAGGAAGGGTTGGAGTGTCCCACTACGTTCAGTTAAAGAGCTAATACACTGGGGGCCTATAAGCACTTTTTTAGGATATAATTCTGCATAAATAAGATGTAATTAAGTAATTACTTTTGCATGAGGCATAAATTGGTTTGGTTTGTTGTGGTGGTTTAAATTGAAATAAATGATACGATTGTGGGTGAAAATATATATGTATGCTTAGGCCAATGAAACTGTAATGCATACGTCAAACAGCATGTATTCTGCTTGAACATAGACCAAATTTTGTTTAGTTTCTCTACTTACTAATTACTAAGACAATAAGTAGTAGAAACTGGCTGATAATGACCTCTGGATGGCAGTAGAAACTTTTTGATTTCCATTGTCCAGGTGACTACCTTTGAAACCCTTTCTACCTTGTACCACTCCTTGATGAATGAGGGATTATTTCTACTAGTTTGCAAAAAAAAAGATTTTAAAAGAAAAGGGAGGAAAAGTGGTTTAAAGTTGGAGCACCATTTGTTGACCAGTATTAAACTCACTTCTAGTTTACTAAAAACAGTGACTTTGTGTCATTATAACTAATTTTGAAATGTCCTAAATCTTGTCAGCATTTAGCCGGTTCCCCTTGTTACAGTCGTCTCTTTATGCCCCTGACCTCAGTCTCTCTGTGTTTGGTGAAATGAATGAGCAGTGAGCTCCAGAAGCCTGTGGCACTAACCCGCACTAACTCATGAAAATGAACACTAATGGTGATGAATGCTTCTCCAAAGCACAGCTACAAATACAGAGGCCAAGTCACACAGTTCCTCCCCAGCTCCACTCCCTCACACTGGGCTACAGGGAATCATTAGTGTCTATAGGTCTGTCCATTATTGCAGTGAATACATCAAGTCTGAAAAAAGTTTACTTTATTGTGCCCTATCCTTCCAAAAGGACAGGGACTGTGACTGAATGTGATTTTTCATATTAATTGATCATAGATTTTTTCCTCAGATAAAAATGGATTTTAATATTAATTTTGTAAATGAGACTTCTGTTTAGTTTAGTCAGTAGAATGTAACACAAAAAATCCTCCAAAGTCTGAGCTGCTTTACTGACAGAGGAGTAGCTCTAGAGTTATGCTTATCATTGACAATTTGAAACTATCGAATCTTGCCTCAATAAAACTGTATTAATTGCATAGCCCCAAAATGCAGTATTGTATTTGTTTATAGAATTAATGCATTGGTTTCATGTGGAAAAGCTAGGATGATGATTCCAGTTTTACCTTGTGGTGGTTTGGAGGCAGATGTTGCTGTTGTCTGTTAGTGGACACTGGCACATTATAAAAGAGACAAAGCCTCATATGCGAGCGGTCATTCATCTGTCAGTGTGCTCCTCTGGGCACACACTGGCATCAAATCAAATGGTGGCCCTGGTGCCTGCTCTGAGCTGTTAGCTAAATGTCAGGCACCGCTGCAGCAGATGGTGATGACACAAACTGTCAGGACATAATATTTCATTCATACAACAGTCACTCAACAGTATCTGTATCTTTTAGATCCAACTTCATCTGATCTATTCACTTTATTTGTGTAACTTATGGCTCCAAGTTCTTTATATTTTAAAATGTATATTTGTGCAAACATAAAGATGAGACACATAAAATCATGAGTTTTTCAGTTTTGTTGATTTAGTCCATAAGTAGCAAAGGAGGTACAATTGGATAATGTGACTAAGAAGAGAGTCGAGAGGTGGCATATAGATTGCAAAAGCAACGCAGGTTATGTGAAAAACAGGGAAAAGAGAAAATTCAAGTTTCAAGTTTATGATCCTAAAAATGAATGGAAATTATACTTAAGACTCTGAAGTACAGTTTGTACCTCAGATTCCTGGGTTACTGCGCTTTGAGCCTTGTCAGCAACTTTTCGGGTCTTTGATCAAATACTCTGTGTCTATGTGTGTGTGTGTGTGTGTGTGTGTGTGTGTGTGTGTGTACGTATGTGTGTGCGTGTGTGTGTGTGCTTGTGCATGTGTGTGTGCTTGTGAACAAGGGGGGCTCACCTCTCATCTCACTTCTGCTGTTGCTGAGATTCTACAGATCACAAAGGCCTCTGTTTTTTCACAAACTGCAGAAGGAAGCACCTGTGAAGAGATACAAACTCAGCAGTGATTGGCTGACTGTGCTTCTTTTTATTACTAAACTCAAAATCAAAGGCTTGTTACTCAACTTTGTTCAGCCCTGCATAATCCCATTGTTTTTCTTGTTATGCAGTCAAAACCTGTGATAGATGTTCTACACCGGTGCAAAGCTTTTTGGGTTTGCTCTGATACTCTCCAAACTATTTCGAATTAGGAATTAGTGCTGAATAATTTGAAGAAAAAATAGATAAATGCAATATTTATTTTGATAAGACTGGGGTGTAAAATTGTAAATCAACATTCAGTTCACAGTGCTTATTTTACATTTGTGATAGCAAAACTAACGCAAGAATGTTTTATGTTTTACTACAGCGTTAGCATTTTTTTTTTTTACATAAGATCCCATAAAGAAAGAATATTTTGTTTACTCTATATGCCCTAAGCTGTTTCAGTTTGATTGCAATTGATCTTTCTTTTGATTAACAAAGTAAAGGAAATACATTCAAGTCAGGGTTAACTCTTGAAACCTTTTTGACCAAAATAGAACCATGAGTGAGTGAGTGACAGGGCGTCCATCTTGGTTCTGTGCTGGTCTGTGAGATACTGGCCAACGACACAGGAGGAGAATGTGATAATGAGCGTTGCAGATGTGTGCACACACCTGAAGCCTCTGCTCCCCTCACCCCACACCCTCTTCACCCCACACCTCTCACCTCTCAGCCCCTTCACTTCACACATGTATATTTTATAAGTAAACGGTGGCTGAGTGACACATCTGCTCTATTATGAAGAAGCATCGGCACCTCCTTCTCACACTGAATTTGCATTTTACTGGCCCACTTGACATTTTGACCTTCCACTGTACATCCATAAAATTAAAGCATTATTATATTACATTCTTGGACCACAGGCACATATTAAAAACACAAAAATGAGAAGAAAAAAACACACACAGCTAATACTTGCTGCTGTATGTGTGTTTGGTACCAATATATATGCCAAATTTGTTTCTCTATTTGAAAAAGAAAAAAAATACATTATATAAAAATACAGAAGAGATTAGTTTGCAACAATAAACAACATACTTGAAATAATTGTGATAAAAATTGGTTAATATGATCCACCTCCATCACGTTAATCTATTAGCAAAAAGAAAATGAATGAAACAAGCGTTAGACAGTCCTACAGCTTACATTGACAAAGCATCCAGTCAAATATCTTGCAGGGGGAAGATGCCAACTTTGTGTGCTGTACCCATAGATTACCCTGTAATCTATAGGTGTTGCCGTCTTGTACTGCATGCACAAAGTTCTCAAATTAAAAAGTGCTGAAGTGCAATTATAACTTCCAAATAGTTGGCATATAATAAATACTTCTGTCAGTCACACTGGGTCTCTGGAGACTAGGCCTACTTTTCCCAGCGCCACTGAGACTTGCCTCAGTCAACTCCACAGGTTGTAGACATTTCCGCTCCCTCTCCAGAGCGAATGCTCCGATTGATCAAAGTTTGGCAAGAATAGCATTGTCACTCCAAGTAAGGCTGCTCGGATAAAAGGGAAACAAGTTAGGTCATGCAGATAGACACTCAGGCTTCCTGGGGCACATAGCTGTCACGTAGTTAAGTCATTATTTGCAATATACATCTTCCTGTTCGTCTTCAGTGTTACAGTAATTGCATTTTTGTCAATCTATGTCACACAAATTGCTAAATTGTGCTAAACTTTAGGATATATAGCAAATTAGTATTAAAGCCTAAACAAATATTCAGAATGGTACAGAGTAGTATTAACAGTAGTGGCAATAGTATCAGCACTACCAGTACTAGTAATCTAGTACTTCAGTTATAGTCTCCCATTCTGTACTGTGACTGTCATTGAACAATTAACAGAAATACACATGAAAAATCAAACAAAATAGACAATAAGGAAACTGACCAAAATGCCTCACAGATTCCAAAAAGGTAGGTAAAAAAAAATAATAATTAAAGCCGCGAGCAGCGATGATGGTCCTCGCCGCTGTGCACACATCCCACCCACGCACCGGCCATGGACTCACGCCGCCTCTGAATCGCGACCACCCCTGAATTGTATCGCCTCTGCTGAATCGCGACCACCCCTGAATTGTGATCGCCTCTGTATGCAACTTCCAGGCAGGCCACTAGCCACTTGACAGCCGCCTAAGCCACTATCTGCGCTTCACCCTATTTCCTTAGTGAAGTGTGCCAATTGTCTTTTACTGGTGGTGTCTAGGGCACCGAATCAGCAACCTTGGGTGTAATACACGAAGTTCCCATGTGGTAATTGACTTTTTGACTTGAGTGAAATAATGTTTGTGTCAATTTTCAATCATGGAGGATATAAAAAAAATCTTTTTTTTTTTATATCCCCCATGTGAGACTTTTTGTCGATGTTCAGGGGGACAAAAATACAAAACGAAGACCAATACTCCTCACCAGTAACGAAGTGCAACTGGTCAGTAGCTATTTTTTACTGAATTGAATCAAAATCTTGGTGAAATATATTTTATCCCATTTTCACCAAGAGTTACACGTTTTTTCAAAGCACTAGCAAACAGAAAATGTGACAGCATATTTCTTACTCTTGGCAGTAACAACTAAACCCTAAGCATTTCATAAACTCAAACTGAAATCAAACCTCATAAATTCTTCCTGTGATGTATGCTCTAGTCACAGTTTTTCTGAGTGCTGTCACTGTGCAGGCACCATCTGCTCCTCCTTTATCTGCGCTGATCTCTAATGCTTTGGTCTTCGCCTCCCCCTCGGTTGTTGTCAGACCTCTTCTCATGTCACATCAGCTCCTCTCCAGCTGGGAGTGTCACCAGCAGGGGGCAGATGTAGAGAAAGATGTGTACTTTGTGAAAGTTTTGCTTTCAGGTCAAAGAAAACATTAGAGGGACTTAGTTGACTTCAACATAAACCTTGCCTATGGTAAAGTTTGCATCAGCTATAAACAGACACATTGTGCAAAATCAGCTTTTATGAGCTTTTATGAGATGTATTTTGAGGCTTGAATGCCAAGGAAATTTCTGGCTCTGCACATACTAAACACTGAAAATGACAATCTGCTGCTTACTACAATGAAACGCCACAGTAAAGAGGCGGGTTAGCAGCAGAGATTTAGTTGCAGTATTGAAGTCACTTGTTTCTATCATTAAGTAGTTTTAGTACTAACCTAAAACATAACCACCCAAATATTTTCCAAATATTTTAGCACAGCCTATTTTTTGGCAGATTGATTAGGCTATTACATTTTCAAGTATTATAAAATAAAAGGTAAAGATACCACACTGGTTATCACTTAGAAAGCCTGTTTAAAATTATATTTATATCGAGATTATGTTCCTTTTTAAGAATTCAAGTCCCACAATGCCTCATTACATTATTTAACACAGCCCTTGACTATGGGCGACCCCTGCCCTGTGCACACAGATCATCTGGCTGCCAGAAATACAGGACAGACTAAAGGACAATTGGAATGCATGTGTTTTCAATAGGGTTTGCAATTTCATGCGTTAGTTTATGGCCAATCACAAGAAGAGTACTATAATTAAAACTAATTCATTCATTGATGTTCAAAGTTCATTCAGTTCCACAAAAGATAATCAAATTAATCAACTTTACTGTAAGCTGAATGTCCATCTATTATTTGAATAACAACAGAATGAGAATAGACTATTCTAGGCCCCTCTATGTTTCTTCCCTCTTTTTCCTCCATTAGAGAGATTTGGTTTCTGAATGCCATGTCTGCTCTTGTGTTATTAGATTACTGTTGGACTTGTCCTTGTCAAACCCCAGACATGGTCTCCTCACTGACCCTTTAATGGGACATTAGTATTGGACTCTTGTGCTTGTGGCCTGTTTTGTTGTCCCCTGTATTTTGTCTAACGGCTGTCTCTGTGTCCTTGTTACTAGGCATGGCTGAGCGAGATCCATGAGTATGCACAACAAGATGTTGTGCTCATGCTGCTAGGAAACAAGGCAAGGCATTGTGGGATGTCTGTCTTTGTTGGTAGAGGGATTAAATTTTTTTAAAATTAATAACAAGATTTATGTTTACCAGGCCGATTCCACACACGAGAGAGTGGTGAAGAGAGAAGATGGTGAGAAACTTGCTAAGGTAAATGACACAATGTCAATGTCACAAATACTAGGAGGTGGAGAGTATCCAAAATGTACAGTTACAAAGGCCACACTTAAATTGTGTGTGCAGAGAGTGTGTTAAATGAAATGTTGAATGTTTTCTGTTGTGCAGGATTTTGGAGTCCCCTTCATGGAGACCAGCGCCAGGTCTGGTCTGAACGTGGAGCTGGTCTTCACTGCTGTGGCAAAGTGAGTTCTTCTCAAGGACATTTCTGGCAGCTTTCAGAAATATTTTATACAGAAAAAAAAGTTTCTGGTCACAATTTCACAATAGCCTTGGTTCTCTCAATAATTTAACACAAATATTATTTTAATTGTAGCTTTTTTTGTCCAGATGTGTGTTGTTTGAGAATTAGTTTGGCAGAGTTCAGATTTGCACTATAGCTGTACTTCAGTGTAACTCTGGTCCAGATTTCTAATTCGATAATGTGCTGACTCCAGCTCCAACAACCTGCATGTTACAGCCTGACACCAGGCTAATATTCAGTTATATTTTTGTTCTGATAGAGAGCTGAAACATAGGTCTATGAAGGATCCCAGCGAAACTTTCAAGCTCCAAGAATACGTCAACAAAGAGATGAGGGGAGCGAGCTGCTGCTAGACCCCGGCCTGCTGACCTCACTGTCTTTCTGCATTTGTAAAACAAGGACAAAAATTCTATCTCCATAAATACAATTCTCTGAAAACATGATGCTGTTTTAGGCAACAGAGATTTACCAGTATTTTGTGTATTTCACATATCAGGCTACAAGCAAGAATAAGACATGGCAAAAATGTTGAAATCATTACATGTCTCTTGTGCAACATATGATCTCAGTGTGGTTCATGCTGTGCCATTTGTACTTCATCTACCTTTACCACCAGCATACACTTTTCATACTGGGAATGTGCATTACTTTATGTCCAGTGTAATGGCGTAAATATATTAGTATTTTCGGTACAGATTCCTATCTCAAAACGGATGCAAAAAACAAGACAAACGTTTATACAAATTTTCATTTTAATTATATGGTAATGAATGTTTGTGAGGTTAAAATGTGATAGAAGTATACATTATGTGCATGTTATAAACTCAACATGAAAACCATTTTATATTAAATGTGAGTGTGAAGTTTGAAAAATAACATTATTATAGTAATTATTGTGATGGTGAGTCTATTACGATAGTTAAAACAAGTTTGTGAAAATAATGCCAGCTGTCAGCTGAAAAAACTAAAATAATACCGGTAACTTGGAATGATTATCCTGGAATATGAACAAATGTAGTGAAGACATATAGTTTGAATGTTCAGTGTTTAATGAGCAGTACATACTTGCTGTATAATCCTGACAAGACTGCTATTGTAATTATAATTTATTTTAATTTACTGTAACAAAAAAATTAAAATAAAATATGTCTTTTATTTTGTATACAGTTTTGTTGATAATATCTTTGGTATATTATAGGATATATTACATTACATTATATTACATATAAGAATACTGTTCGGGTTCGCTAGTTTGAAAAAGAAGGGAGAAAAAAAAGAGTTAAATACTTGAAACTGCGCCTTTATGTAATTTTATGGTGGAATATTTCACAGTATGACATTAAACTTACTTAACTGGAAACAAGCAGGAGATTTCCCCAGGCCAAGTTACAGGTCATATCTATGCAGAGAATGGCCTGCTAGAGAATGTTTTTGAGCAATAAAACACCCGCAGTTGAATAAATGGAAAATGGACATGTTTAATGCCATACTGTGGATCATTCCAGGCAAAGCATTAACATCTCTATGGAGGCTAGCAGATGGCAGACTCTCCACCAGAAATGTTTGACAGTGCACCTTTAAATAAAATGAAGAACACCCCAAATCAAGTAAATGACAAAGCAGCAGGGATTTGGACTCCCAACACTCACAGTATTACCATTTTTACAGAGTAAAGACTGAACTTGGTTTGGAAAATGTCTTCCTGATAATAAATAATGATGTAATAATAATAATAATAATAATAATAATAAAAATTTGTTTCAGTGGCATGACTTTGAGCTCTACATGTGATGGTCAGGGCTTGTGTTTAAAGTAGGCCTCCACTGCAAAAAAAAACAAAACACACACACATATACACAAATGACATTAGCATTATCTTTAGTATCTAACACTAATTTAATATGATTTAAGTGCTGTACCTGCATACTCATGAGGCAGCATCGGTCGGTCCATAACGTTCTCAATAGCGTTTATCCAGTCTCTGTGCTCTTTTTCGTTCTCACATGCCAGAAGGAACATCCTGTCTGGGGTTACTATGGTGATACCAAACTGCCAGTGATTTCCCTGGATGCCTGGTGGGAAGTCAGGAACCAGGCTGTAGCTGTTGTCTTTGCTGCCTATGAACACCTCACCTCTTGCATAGGCATCCTACATGTGGAAACTAAGGGTTAGGGTGACCTCTATTGGTGGAGGTATGCGCTCACAACTTTTTCTCACCATAGGATCTTTAAAGTACATGAGCCTCCGGTCGTCCATTGTAAACCATCTTTTCTTAAAACCTTCTGTGTGCTGTAAAGATGAAACAATATGTCACATAAGCATTATGTACAACTAACAAAAAATGGTTGGAATTTAAAATATGTATTACCTTTGGGCCTGTTTTCTCCATGTACCCCTCCTTTATAAAGTTTCTGGTTAGTTTTGGCAAGAGCTGGGCAAAGAGTAAAGACTATTACCATACCTTAGCTGGAGATTTTTGCCTTTTAATTATTTAATACCTATAATTATTTAAGTACATTATTTCAAACCCCAGGTCACATATATCATGTAACCAAAAAAAACAAAAAAAACAGTACATGCTGCTGCTTGCTACAGTGATATGTCACAATGGGATGAGGCTTCTCAGTTCTGCAGTTTTGAACAGGAAGTTTAATGGACCTGTTTCTATTACTAAGCCATATTGCAGTTACAATAAACATAATGTAAAATAATGCTCTACGCATGTATAATTTAATACCAAATACCTAAAAATAGCAGGTCTTTTTTGTTTGTTTACTGTTATTTTTATTTTTTAACCCAATGTGTGTGTGTGTGTGTGTGTGTGTGTGTGTGTGTGTGTGTACTCACCTCAGAAACAGCGGCTATGGGAAAAGCCACCTGAAGGTAATGGAATCTGGCAGCACGAATGGCATTGAACCAGTCGACCATTTCCTAAACAGTGGATGTTAAGAGTTATGGTTAATGTGATAATATGACCATTACAAATACAGTAGGCCTATTCTAGTTCTATCATAGAGTTTCATGCTGTTGTAGGAATTCTCCAGTAGAGGGCCATATGTTTACTTGCAATATTTAAGACAGAGACTGCTACAGATACCTTGCCATCTTCATGATATACAAATATATTCCTGGTGCTGTTGTCCTTTAAATAAGTGATCTGTAAGCCATGTGCAGTGCCAATTTTTGCAGGTTGAAAACAGGCGTTCACACTTTGAAACTTCATAATGGCTTTGGGCTCTCTGGCCTGGAAAGAGCAAACATGTCATGAAAATATCTGAGAACAAACAAACGTAAAAGATAAAATAACCCACATCATTTTTGTTGAAGTACTTCAGAACACCCTCGCGTTCAGACAAAATGAACTTTCGATTGAGGTATTGCCCGTTATCTCTGCCACGTTTCCATAAAAAACCTTCTCTGTAGCCTAACAAAAGAAAAAAATAAGAGCAAAAGGACAAGATTTCTGAAAAGTGCCTTCTATTATGGGATTATTTTACACAGAAGGCGTGACACCAGAAGTGCTTTAGTGTACAGGGTCTGATCCACTTGGGTTTTTTGTATATTAGTCACTAAAATCTATTGCAGTTATTTGCAGTTGTGGTCACAGTTGTACTAGTGAGTTTGTGTACTATTGGTATAACAACTAGTGTTTTTTTTAGTTGACATAAATAATTCTGCTGTGTGACTAACTGCTTCCTCTTTGGGCTATAACCATATACAGCCATGTCACTCACTAAAACTCATAGACCAAACTGACTCTCTATTGGATGTATATAATGAGATTTTTTCCTGACACTATCTACTCTGTCCATATTGGGATAAGGCCCACACATCTTATCAACACTTTTGCTTGTACATGTTTAGGCAATGTCTGGTTGTAAAACAATGATTTCATCAGTTTTGTGGTACAATGCTTTTGTCGACCGCTGAGGGCAAAAAAGTAGGAGGGCTAAAGCATCCGCAACAACACACATCATTCTCAGAACAGGAAGTGCTTTCTCAAGACTTAAGCTTAAGCTTAAGCTTGTTCTGCACCTATGTGTAACAATACTGTGAGATCCTGCAAAAATACTGACTCTGTAATTCCTATCTAATCTAACATTTGAGATGGGCATTGAGTGCATTTAAACAATAGAGTTCATTCTTCGGCTGTGACAGACACGCAGACCAAACACAAGACTCTATTGACAAGGACAAAGGCCCAATGAGGAAGATATTTAGCTGTTATGTGAATTCCAAAAAAATAAAATATACTACAGCTATAATAATGCATGCTGCAGTTTGTCATGTTTTGTGTATTGGTGACTTAACAAATATACTGGTACATTATACAGCATAGAAAATGAAGTTGACTCAAGTCAATCTGACCGTTTTTTGTTTTTTTTTTTCAACTTAAGGATATGAGTCATTTCAGAAGAAAGTCTACAGTAGCAACAAATTCAGAGATGTGTATTTCTATTTTCAGTACAGACAATGTTCTTTGTAGTGAGCTTGCTAGGTTATGCTAACGGTTTTGCCTTTGCAATTGTGTATTTAATACATTTTATTTTTAAGACAAAATTGAAAATGTATTAGATTGTCATATGGCAATAGATACTAAATGAGTAATGCTAGTTTTGGACAGTTTACTATTAAGTGCTTCAGGTTGTGTGACATTCAACTAATTTCATACTCATAACTGTTTTGTTTATATCCTTGACAAAAATGCTTCATACCTGCAGTGTAAGGCTCTTGCTTCTCCACATAAATAAACTCCTTCCTCTCATATTTGGCTCGGATCCATTGTTCTCTGAGAAGCCTGGAGAATAAGAGTGAATAATAATAGTGGTGTTACAACTTATTTATTTAGCTTATAGTCACACAGTCTCACCACATGCACTAGACATCCTTGAATGGTCATGGACTATATTGTTTTCAATTTGAAGTAACTCTTTCACCATTTAACATGGTCACTGAAGCAGCGTTATTAAAGAGAAAATAAAACAGAACTGAATTTTGTTCAAAATCAGTCAGTGTTTGTGGAAAAAAACACTACACTACTTCCACTTATATCTTTCCAAGTTTAGATGTTTTCACTTATACAGTAGCTAAGGGATATTTGCAACAACTGTTTGTGGTGCGGCTGTGGTGTGTACACTAGAATGACATTTTTCAGAATGGCACAGAAAGCTTACGTGCAGTCTGTGCGTGACGGTCGGTAATAAAAGGCTGGAACTTGCTTTTCATATTTGGCCCTGGCAACATAATTTCCCACTGAGTCCATAAACTGCAAAAACAGAGGAGTACATTAGCATTACAACCTTTGTTGAAAATAAAATAAAACATAGAAAATGGAAAAGCATATTAGAATAATGTTCTTAATTTCTCATTGGTGTATTTGAATCTATTCCCATCTGTAGCTCCTACCTCTACTTCAGAAGGACGCCAGGGGTCAAGCAGCACAGACTTAACCTTGCTAATCTGGGCAATATTTCTGTGGAGACCAGAACAACTTTGACACACAAATACGCCCAGTGTGTACGAAGCCCACTCTGGATCTGCAGCATAATTACAAAAAAATTATTATAATTAATTTCTGCACATGGACTCACTATTATATGGATTAAAATATAAAGTGTCAATGTTTCATTTCTCTTGCACACACAATAGGAAATGGGGCCTTCTGATCTACTTTCAAAATGACTACAGCTTGTTTTCATAAAGAGCTATTGTAAAAGGAAATACTTAAACCTTTAACTGGATGAAAAAAATGATGTGGCTTCCTGCTATATAATCATAAGTAGCCACACATAAAGGATGTGCATCTGTGCAGAGGAGACAAGGAGCTTTATGTTTGATAGCCACGCCCACATTTCTGTAATGTAAGCCACCAATTAGGCAGTAGCCGCTAAAAGTGTATTCATCAAAACAGTATGTAAACTATACATTTAAAAACATTCAAAGTTACATATCTGCCCTGTTACAAGAGTAAAAGCGCAATTTGAGATCTCTTGTGTTAACAACTTTGAGTGCTTTGACATTGATGGTGCAGTCAGTAGCCTAAGCCTAAATGTTTCATTAATAATAATGATTAATCTAAACTGGATAGCTAAACATAAATATTGTGCTTTCTGGGATTTGTGCTAAGACTTTACGGAAGAAACGGGTCAAATATGTTAAGCTCTATAACCTTCTTATTTAATTAAAAATTGTATTTTCAAAGTAACAACTGAGAATAGATTGTTACCTGCCGCTCCACAATCCGCGCAGTGGTTGTTTCCAGGTTTCCTCAAGAGCTGTTTAATGCGCTGCCTATTTTGGTCTTGGTCTACAGCCATACTTTTGCCGAAATGGTTCAAAAGCGCTTGTTCGTCTTCATAAGATAACCACTTGTCCCTCAGGAATCGTGTACCGCATTTAATGTCCCCGTTCCTGTGGCGTAGATGCCGTGAGAGCCATTTGACAGCGAGGTTAACTTTTGGGGGCTGCATTCAGATTTGAAGTGAGACCCCCAGTGGTTGGTCGGCTCCTTGCTACTACTACTACTACTACGACTGATCATAGTCCGTATTCAGTACTCACATGGTGGCTACATGCAGTATTTCATCGAGATGCTATTAGATGCAAGAACAAAACATCTTCCAAAAGACTGCAAAGCAGATAGTCTATAAAATACCCATCCAAACACTTTTAAAAATTTTATTTTGAAAAGTATTAAAGAAATCATACATTAATAAAACAAACATGCAATCATTTGAAGGGTGGTAAAACTTATATCAGAAAAAAAATATTTTGTAATATACTAGCAACTAGTATTTCCCCATATTGTGTTATAATAAAAGACCAATTATCTCAAAACTAACTGACAAATTACAAAGTAAAGTAATCTTTGAAGATTCAAAATTAAAAAGAAAACATTTTTCTTGTAAAAGAAAGAAAACATTCACTGTCTTCAGGGGACCAGATGCTTTTTGAAACACTCAGTGGTCCTGAGCGAATGTTTATCTGGAGGAGTTTGAGCTGGAGCGAGAGCGATGGCGCCTGCGTCCTGCAGACCTAGAGCGTGAGCGGCGTCGAATTGGTGAGCGTCTCCTCGGAGAGCGGGATCTTTAAAGAAAAACATAGACAGAAGTTAGGAAAAAGATGCTTGGACATCACGATCAGTAAACTGAAAACATACCTCCTCCTCATGCGTGGTGGGCTGCGGCGCCACATGGGGGGTGGTGGGGGCATTCTTCGTGGTGGAGAAAGTCTCCGAGGTGGAGGTCGGAAACGCTGAGGCAGTACTGCTGCAGCAGTTATTTCTTGTCCATCAATTTGGCCTGTGCGGATAATTACAATTAGAAAAGCTTTTAATTGGCCAACATATTAAATATGTATATGTAAATAAGAATTTGTTCTTAATGTTTTGTTTGGAACAATAAAGGATAAATACAAATAAATAAAGTGACCTCCATCCATGTGTTTGAGTGCTTTCTGGGCCTCTTCTGAGGTTTCAAACTCAACATAAGCAGAGCCCCTGCTAATGTGAGGATGACTTCTGTCCGTCAGCAAATCCACCATTTTGATTTTCCCGTAAGTTGAAAAGATCTCTAGTATGTGTTCCTGTATTAAAAGAACGTCATTTTTAGACTGCCCATCTAGGATTTAGTTTTAACCAATTTACATGCAATTTTCCTTTACTGACCTTTGTGACATTTCTGGTCAGTCGACCTATATGAACCTTGGTTGGTTTTGGAGTTGGGCTTCTTTTTCGCCTTTCCTTCTCATCTGTTTTTTTCTGTGTTTTTGACCTATTGATATAAATAATGTTAACACAAAACAAACACTATTTATCAAGAGACAAGAGTAGAAATGGCTAAAATACTAACGTTGAACGCGACCTGCGTCGATTATCGTGGCGTCTACGGCTTGGACTCGGCGATCCAGATGAGCTTGAAGAGGAAGAGGAGCGAGAGCTTGAGGAACCTGAGCGACTGGAGCCAGATGAACTGGACCCACTGGAGGAGCCTGAGCTGGAACCAGAGCTGCTGCTTGAAGATGAGCTGGACCTAGTTCCAAAAAGATAAACAATATTTACTGTCCAGTGTTCACCAAAAACAAAAGATTTAAAGACTGAGCCTGAGATCAAACCTGCTGCTGCTGCTTCCAGTAGAAGCACTGCGACGCTTCCTCACTTTGTCTCGTCCTCGTTCTTTGTCTTCATCCTTGATGTTCTTTTCCTTACCCCTCTCCTTTGTTTTTTCTTCCTCTTTGCGCTTTGTCGGTGATGGGGCCCTGAAATAAATTAACCCCGGTTAACCATATTTAATAGGTGGACTAAATGAAATGTATCAAACACACGTGTAAATGTGGAACAAATGAGACAAATGAAATGCACTCCAGTATAACAAGCAAAGAACCACTGGACACGACAAACAAACTGACGACGACTGAATTCATTCAGCGCTCCCCATTGCAACTTCTCTGGGGATTATCATAAGCGCGTTATGCTTTCAGCGCAATGCTTCAACAATAAAACGTGAAATAAAACGTTATAATTCTTTCACAAAATGATTTTGATCGCTGACTATATATTTTTACACTTACATGTCGTTCTTTCTTTCGATTGAAGGATTTTTAAGCAAACACTTGTGGCCAAAGCGTCGCTCAGTGATGACGACATACAGGAAGTTGCGTAGGCACAAGAGCGCCACATACAACCCCAACAAATTTGTTTTATTTACTTTAATGCCTGGGCAAATTGGGGTTGTCTTTTGTTTTCTCACTATATTCAAGCTATATTTACGAAATAAGAACCACGCCCAAGTCTGCGAAAAGCTTTTTGCGGTGAGAGCCTGTATAAAATCAAAAACTCTTAGCCATTATCGTTAGCTATGTTTAATTTCATTTTATAACGCAAGCCACATAAAATCATGACATGACACACTTTTACCGTTAGTACTGATTATTGAATACATTAGACTCACATTAGAATAGACCTAGAGTATGCAAGACATTGCCAAATCTTCGTTTTTTACATATTAATTTAAATCTCATTGTTCAGTAGGAAACCATGGGTCGGCTTGATGATGCTGCCAAACAAAAAGTTGTGGAGCTCCGAAAGGCTGGACTGAGTTTCCGTAAAATTAAAGCTGAATTGGAACTAGAGAACATCAAGGTGTCGGCACAGGCTATTTATCTGTTCTTGAGAGAGTTTCAGGGAAGACCTCCGGGACGTGCTCGCCCTTTGGAGATCGGAGGCACACCCGCCTCTCAGCTGCATGCTCGGGGCAAAGAAGCTCCAGATAAATGGAGTGACATTCATCTTCAAAACCTCATACGGATTTCCTCTCAACAGTCACACCGTTCGGATTTCATGACAAAATCTCCAAATCTAAGTAGCACAAACCCCCCAGGGTCCTCGGGGGAATGTAGTAGTGGTAGTAGTGGCAGCAGCCAAGGGCAAGGACTTAAGGAAGAAAATGACATTCAGATTGTCAGTGTCACTTCTCTTTCACAGACGAGCCAAAGTATTGTTCAGAACCCTGTAACAAGAGCTGCAACAACTCTAGCATGTTCCACTGGAGCAACTACTGCAGCGCTAGCAAGAAGAAGGGTCAGTCCTTCCCCTACTACAAACTCAATGTTGGCCGCACGTAAGAGGATTTTGGACAAAGCTCTATCACACAGAATAAAGGTAAAGTCTCATTTGTTTTCATTCAAATTCAAATGTTAAATATATCATTAATCATATAGCATTATTTATCTTTTCAGTCTTTCCAGCAGATGGCATCACTGATAAGAAGAGACCCAACTAGTGTGCAGGAACCTGGTTTGAGAAATCCTGTTCAACAACCATCCAACACGTATAATTCAAATGAAAGGGTAAGAGACATTACAGTTCCCTAATAAACCCCACTCTTTTGTGAACAAACACCAAATGTATATGTTACATGATGCATCTGTGTATTTACAGGCTGCTATGGAAAATCAGTCTGAAGGATTCGGAGGAACTTCAGCTCTGCATTACTCTGTTCAAAGACCTAATGTGTCAGTCCGCTCAGTTCAGCCTCCTCCTCCTCGTGTTGGCATTCGTCTTCCAAGT
Source organism: Periophthalmodon schlosseri (assembly GCA_000787095.1). NCBI lineage: Eukaryota > Metazoa > Chordata > Actinopteri > Gobiiformes > Gobiidae > Periophthalmodon > Periophthalmodon schlosseri. The sequence goes on along the minus strand of KN474347.1, from coordinate 1,304 downwards.
CAATCAGTGACTAAGTCATTATCTGGGATCTCAAATTTACGACTGCCACCCCTGCCTAGCAACCAATCAACTAATCAAAATGAGGGGAATTCTAGTCCACAACATACTGTTCAAGAGTCAAGAGTGGAAACTATTCTGCAGGACCAAATCCAGACATTAAGCTCCGAAGTGCACAGTCTTGGAGCAGCGGTAAAGATGTTGATCGAGCAGCAGTGTCGTCTGGAGCAGGAACAGGTGCAGCAGACAAACATTCAGAAGCAAATTCTCAGTACTCTTCAGACTATGTCCTCAAAAATGGGATGCTGTAGCGCAGTTCAACAGCAACAAAAAACTCACTCACCTGCTCCTCTTAAATCTACCTCCTTTAACCAAGACTCTTTTACATGTAGCCAAGGCACTTATACACAGTGCAGCCAGTCGCAGCCAAGCTTCAACTCTATAGACGCTTTAGAAACAGTTGAACCCTTTAAACTCCCTGAACTTAGTCCTACCAGCATGAATGGTTTTGCAGCATGTAGCAGTACTGAGAGCCTTCCACTTATCCCCTCACCATTGTACCAACAGCAAAGCACTCAAGCTCAAGCCCATATATCAGGATTCACACAAAGCTATGTATCTGCTTACAACCAATCAAATAATCACACATTTGCAGAGAATAAACTGGCAAATTTTTCAAACAGCTGTGCAGTAAGAGCCTTTCAGGACTGTAATATTTCTACTGAAGTTTTGCCAATGAGCAATTCTGTTCAGGATCAGGTAAATAGTATAAAAGTGGAAGGCCCTTAGCAGATTCCAGGCCAAGATGAAAATGAAACATTTGAGTGACGTATAAACTGTAGCAACTGTTAAAATACTTATTTATTTCAGTATAGACCATTGTTGTTAAGTAAGTAGTCAATGTAATTTTACTGGTATTAAACAAAAAAAAGTACAATATGGGTTTTGTACTCCTTTTATATACTACACAATATGGCAATAACAGTGACATTGCTATTATAGTATGATAACAGATTTCTGATTGCAAGCCAGTCAATAAATACAATTATGGAATCAATTTATGTTTTACTATTTATTAAGCAGTATGTGAAATGGGTTCTTCAGATCTCACTAAGACCAATGTTTGATTAAAATGTGCAGAACTGACATTACAGGTGAAAGATCAAACTTGGGTAATTCCTAAGTCAAGAATAGAAGTTATAGCCACATTGAAGTCATTTGTTCATAGTGCTGCGTTGTTATGAGCGAATAGTTGCACACAGCTCATGGGGTGATGGGCAGAGAGTGAAACCCACAGATGGGGTCAA
>KN474346.1:2421-20639 GCA_000787095.1 Periophthalmodon schlosseri | reverse complement strand
ACCCACCCAACCACCCCCACACACACACACACCCTCCTCTCTCTATATACTGTATATATTACACTAACTCTCCCACACACAGAGCTGATCATCACTCTAGCTCTCTCTCTTCTGTCTGCTCAGACTGTGGCTGAGTTTCAGGTGACGTCACAATATTCTATAGACCAATCACATTTAATACAGACGGGGCAGCTAAAATTAATATTGTTCAAATACAGATTTGTGTTGTAATACAGTAAGTTCTTGGGTCTAGTCATGAATAGAAATGATCAGGTTCAACATTTGTGAATTTACCTCTTGGATATTTCATGGCAAAGTACAGAGTAATCAATAGTAACTGTCTCTGTCCCATCTGTGAGTATGACATCACATATTTAACCTGAGCCGGAGACAGGTCACAATTCTCAGGTAGAGTTTGCTGTGTAACTGTCAGATTGTAGACTTGTTGACCTGGTTTATGGTTAATATCTCTGTAATTACTGGGCCTATCCATATGAAACAAAAACTGGCACAAAGTTCAACGTCTTCTCTGTCAGTATAAATTAAAAAAATGATAGCTTCAGAAAGTGAAGCCATTATTCAACCCCAAAGACGTGATGGACAGATGAGGAGGACTGAACCAAGACTAAACCATGACTTAACCAGGACTAAACCATAACTGAACCAGGACTAAACCAGGTCTGTAGCAGGTCTAAACCAGGTGTAAACCAGATCTAAACCAGGTGTAAACCAGGTCTAAACCAGGTCTAAACTAGGTCTAAACCAGAACTAAACCAGGTCCTTTTCTGAGGCTCAGAGAGATTCTTGTTTTAGAGCTGAAGTCTGGATCATGTTTCTTTTAAATTCTCTGATTCAATTTAAACTCTTCTCCCTCTACGACCCAGAAACAGGTCTGAGACTGGGTCTGAACCAGGACTAAACCAGTACTAAACCAAGATTGAACCAGGTTTAAGCCAGAACTGAATCAGGACTGGACCAAGTCTAAACCAGGTCTAAAGCCAGACTAAACCAGGACTGAATCAGGTTTAAACCAAGACTGAACCAGGACTAAACCAGGTCTAAACCAGGACTGAACCAGGTCTAAGACTGGGTCTGAACAAGGACTAAACCAGGTCTAAACCAGGTCTAAAACCTGTCTAAACCCAGTCTAAACCAGGACTAAACCAGGACTGAACCAGGACTGAACCAGAACTGAACCAGGACTAAACCAGGACTAAACCAGGATTAAACCAGGGCTAAACCTGGTCTTAACCTGGTCTAAACAGGTCTCTGATTCATGGGCAGTGACTCATATTATCTGTAAATGGACATGATCCTTTTACACAAATGTTCCTCAGAGACTCAGGTCTGACTCAGAACAACTTTTTCTCTCCTCTAAAAAACAATACATTTAAACAATAAACATCTGAAATGTGCTTTTAAACATTTATGAAACAGAACAAACTCTGGACGCACATGTTTGAGCTGGTTCTACACAGTTCTTTCTCCTCTGAGCTCCTCATCAAACAGACACATTAAACCAGAGTTTGGGTTCAGTTAAGCCCGACTCACCGCTGACGACTCTGGCTCCATCTCCTGCGGTGACCACCATCAGTGTCACCATGACGACGGCCAGATCGCACCGGACCAGCATCGCCAACTCTTCACAAAATCTTCACTAAATTACTCCAAAAGTCCAGGATAGGTTCTAAAGAGTCCAGAGACCAGGTTCAGACCAGATCTAGACCAGGTCCAAGAACGGGCCCAAGAACGGGTCCAAGAACGGGTACAAGAATGGGTCCAAGAACAGGTCCAAACCAGGTCCAAGGAGTGGTGCCAGTTTCACAAAAAGTCTGTTGACTTCTGAACACTCAGGGCTGCAGCTCCATCTTCCTTATATGTCTCCTAACTCCTCTCCTTGTGTCCTCCAATGCCTCTTAGTTTGTCTCCTTAGATACTTTCCTTAAGTCCTCTTGCCTGTTTCCTTGTCTCCTCAGATGCCTCCTTTTTGTCTCCTTGGATGCTTCCTTGTTTCTGTGTCTCCTCAAATGCCTTCTCTCTTGCCTCCTTGTCTCCTCTCCTCTCGTGTCTGCTCTGAGGGGCTTGTTCTCCTGTTCTGGGATGCTCTGTGAGGCCCCTCCCACTTTTAAATACATCAGTGTGTATGTGTGTGTGTGTGTGTGTGTGTGTGTGTGTGTGTGTTTGTGTGTGTATGTGTGTGTGTGTGTGTTTTTGTGTGCATCTCTGTGTGTGTGTGTATGTGTTTGTGTGTGTGTCTGTGTGTGTGTGTGTGTGAGTGTATGTGTTTGTGTGTCTGTGTGTGTGTGTGTGTTTGTGTGTGTATGTGTGTGTGTGTGTGTGTGTGTCTGTCTGTGTGTGTGTGTCTGTCTGTGTGTGTGTGTCTGTCTGTGTGTGTGTGTCTGTCTGTGTGTGTGTGTCTGTCTGTGTGTGTGTGTTTCTCAGTGTGGGGACTTAACTCTGCACACACTCACATCATGAGGACCTGTCTCCCTTTATTATCAGACCTACGGTTGCTTTAAAAACATGGTTTAAAGTTCAGGTCTGAGTTCAAATAGGTTAAGGTTAGGGGGCTATTATACAAAATCAACTTTTTGGAGCTTTTCTACCACGTAATGTTGTTACCATATCAAAAACATGTACAAGGCTCCGCCCACAAGCCTACGTCAGCCATACTCCAACGCGAGAATTCTCCATAAATATACAAAAGCAGGATACAAAACTGTACACAGCAACTGGACAAACTTGATACGGTGTGCAGTAGTTTCGTTAGCAGGATGCGCACTGATTATGTTATGATAGTGCTCTGAAGGGGGGGTGACTTAGTGCGGGGAGCAAAGAAAGGGCAGACGCAAAATGAAGAACAAAAGAATAAAAGTGAAACTTTTGAAACAGATGGATAGATTGCTTTGGGGAAATTTAGCATTTTAAAAAAAATAAAAGATCTAAATAAGTTAAGGTGATAATGTGATAATGTGTTAGCGGTTAATACCACACAGACATGTAATCTTTATGGTTATAGGCAGTGGGAGGGCATCTGACACAGTGGTGCAGGTGTCTTTCAGATGGAGGGTTAGGGTGAGGAGCAGCTGGAGAAAATCTGATTAAAATTCTCACATTTCAGAAATAATCAAATCAGCTCAAGCCTCCATCTCCTCAGACGCCTCCACAGCCATCAGCAAGAGTCCAGGCTTAGACCGGGTTTAGACCAGGTTTAGACTGGGTTTAGACAGGGTTTAGACTGGGTTTAGACTGGAGAGAGTTGTGGTTTACACCGGGTTTAGTCCTCAAACGCCTCCACAGGCCCTCAGCAAGACCTAGACCGAGAGAGTCCTGGTTTAGACCTAAGATAGTTCTCAGATGCCACCACAGCCCTCTCAGGGACTGAGAGAGTCCTGGTTAGACCTGGTTTAGACCTGGTTTAGGTTTGGTTTAATCCTGGTTTAGGGTGGATGATAGCTTGTTTAGTGCGGGGGAGGCAGCAGTTATGGTGTGTGTTCAGTTGTGTGTGTGTGTGCATTTAAGAGCAGGGGGCATGTTTTGTCCTGATCACTTTTATTGATCTGTGTTAGATTCTAATGAGTCCATTTTCCATCACACACCACAAACCCCCAGCCCCAGCTGAGACCTCTCCAGACCTGCTGTAGCCCTGGTTTAGTCCTGGTCTGGTCCTGGTCTGGTCCTGTCCTAGACCTGGTCCTGCTCTAGTCTTGGTCTGGTTCTAGTCTGGTCCTGGTCTAGACCTGGTCCTAATCTGGTCCTGGTCTAGACCTGGTCCTGGTCTGGTACTGGTCTAGACCTGGTCCTGGGTCGATGTCTGAATCAGAGCCTGTGAGGATCTGACACGTCTCCGACCAAATGTCAATAAAACGCATTATTATTATAATCAGATATAACACAGGATATACAGAGACCAGGACTGAACCAGGACTGAACCAGGACTGAACCACGTCTGGACCAGGTTTAAACCAAGACTAAACCAGGTCTGAACCAGGTCTGAACCAGGTCTAAACCAGGTCTAAGCCAGGTCTAAACCAGGAGTAAACCAGGTCTAAGCCAGGTCTAAACCAGGAGTAAACCAGGTCTAAGCCAGGTCTAAACCAGGAGTAAACCAGGTCTAAGCCAGGTCTAAACCAGGTCTAAACCAGGTCTAAACCAGATCTAAACCAGATCTAAACCAGGTCTAAACCAGGTCTAAACCAGGACTAAAGACTCTGTAGTTGTAGTGATGTAATGCAGATCTCCGATCGATACAGAGTTGGAAGCCTCTCCCTTGTGCACGCTCCTGGCACGTGCACACTCCTGGCACGTGCATACTTCTGGCACGTGCACGCTCTTGACACATGCACGTTCCTGACTCGTGCACATATTAGCTCATGTTGGCAGAAACAATGGATAAATGAAACAGAATCTTCTCTCCTCATCTCCTCATCTCCTAGCTCCTCATTTCTTCGTCTCCTAGCTCTTCATCTCCTCTCTCCTAGTTCCTTGTTTCCTTTCCTCAGGAGGGTTCACGGAAAAGTCAGGCTTCGATTAAAGTCAGTTTTACATAAATGACATCGACCCACAAGAAACAGGTCCACGAGACCTGCTTTAGACCTGGTTTAGGCCTGGTTTAGTCCTAGTTCAGTCCTGGTTCAGTCCTGATTTAGTCCTGGTTTAGACCTGGTTTAGTCCTGGTTTAGACATGGTTTAGACATGGTTTAGACCTGGTTTAGTCCTGGTTTAGACATGGTTTAGACATGGTTTAGACCTGGTTTAGTCCTGGTTTAGACATGGTTTAGACATGGTTTAGACCTGGTTTAGTCCTGGTTTAGACATGGTTTAGACATGGTTTAGACCTGGTTTAGTCCTGGTTTAGACATGATTTAGTCCTGTTTTAGACCTGGTTTAGTTCGGGTTTAGACCTGGTTTAGACAGTCTTGGTTTAAAACAGTATTTATTTCTTTTAAAATATTCATTACAAACTTTTGAATACAAAAACAGGGTTTATTTAGATGACACAGTGTATTACTGTTAAAGATGTGAACTTAAAGTGCGACAAGTTTTATCATTGTGACAAAACCTGTTGTAAACAACTTAATTATAGTTTTACAACTATAATTAAGTTGTTTACAACAAATTCTTACAACAAGAAACAATTTGTGGAGAAAAGTTGAAAAACATGTTGAGAATGACAGGAAGCAGAGAGTTCCACACTGATCACACTGGGAGAATTCTGTCAGTTTGACACAATTTACACAAGAAATACATTGTTCTGATACTCACTGTTTTCTTATATTTTTATTTTGGCACAGTGTACTGTATGGTTGCTAGGTAACAGTTGTGGAATTCCCTAGTGCGATGTCATAATTTGGAATCAGAAAGTAAAATTTTAAACCTAAAAAAAAGAAAAAAACTAATTTTTTTGTCAAATCTAACTGTCTAATTGTCTTATGTGTTTTGGTAAAAAATGAAACCGGTCATAGGCATGTTACACTAAACACTGAAGGTTAAAGAGGAGGTATTATGCAAAATCTACTTTTTGAGCTTTCTACCATGTTATAATGTTTTTCTCTCATCAAAAACCTGCCTGAAGAGGTTTTAGATGTCATCCATACATGTTTGAGTATTTTACCAATCTCTCTCGGGCCCTGTTCAAACCCTCCTTACGGTTAGCTATACGATTCTCTACAAGGCTCCGCCCACTCCGCCTGACTGATTGTAATGTGATGTCACTCTGCAGGGGGAGTGACTTAGTGCGGAGAGAAAAGGGAGGTGAGACTCAGAGCGTCAAAAACAAAAGTGAAACTTATAAAACCAAAATACCCCAGAAGTTAAATACCCCTTTTTAATGACGGCTGAGTGGCACACAGTTCCACACAGAACACAGAACACAGAACACAGAACACAGAACACAGAACACAGAACTGTGAGTCGTCTGTGACTCTTCACACCTGAGCAGGTTTAAACAAGGAGAGTTGCATTCAGATGGGGCCCACATCCGTCCAGCATCTCACTAGGCTTAGCAGAGGGTCTGGACTTGGTCTGGTCTCTGGTCCTGGTCTGGTCCTGGTACTGGTCTGGTCCTGGTCCTGGTCCGGTCTACGCGGGGGTCCTGAGGTAGCTGTACAGCGCGCTCAGCCCCCCCTCCAGCACCTCCTTGGTGGGCTTCATCAGAGGGTTGTGGAGGATGTGCAGACCTGAGTCCAGAGGGTGACAGGCCAGTCTGCGGAGCCCTGTCAGCTGATGGAACTCCTGCAGAGAAGAACCAGAGGAGAACCAGAGAGGAACCAGGGAAGAACCAAAGGACAGCCAGAGGAGAGCCAGAGGAGAACTGGAGGAGAGTCAAAGGAGAACCAAAGAAGAGCCAGAGGAGAACCAGAGAAGAACCAGAGAAGCATCAGAGAAGGGCCAGAGGAGAGCCAGACGAGAATCAGAGGAGAGCAGGTCTGAACCAGAGGAGAGCCAGGGGAGAACCAGAGGAGAGCCAGAGAAGAACCAAAGAAGAGTCAGAGGAGAGTCAGGGGAGAACCAGAGGAGAGCTAGAGGAGAACCAGAGGAGTGCCAGAGAAGAACCAGAGAAGAGTCAGAGGAGAGCCAGAGAAGAGCCAGAGAAGAATCAGAGAAGAGTCAGAGGAACATCAGAGGAGAGCAGGTCAGAACCAGCGGAGAGCCAGAGGAGAACCAGAGGAGAATCTGAGAAGAGTCAGAGGAGAGTCAGAGGAGAGTCGGAGGAGAGCCAGAGGAGAGCCAGAGGAGAGCGGGTTAGAACCAGAGGAGAGCCAGAGGAGAACCAGAGGAGAGTCAGAGGAGAACCAGAGGAGAGTGAGAGCAGAGCCAGAGGAGAGTGAGAAGAGAACCAGAGGAGAGCCAGAGGAGAGCCAGAGGAGAGTCAGAGGAGAGCCAGAGGAGAACCAGAGGAGAACCAGAGGAGAGCCAAAGAAGAACCAGAGAGAACCAGAGGAGAGCCAGAAGAGGACCAGAGAGAACCACAGGAGAACCAAAGGAGAAACAGAGGAGAACCGGATCCAGACTAGTCTGTTATTAAATGATAAATGTGTTTTTACCTGAGGAACGTCTTTGATGTCATTGAAGTCGACGTTCAGCAGCTCCAGGCTGAAATACAGACCATGTATTGGTTTTGTCCCTGTTTAGTCCTGGTTTAGTCCCTGTTTAGTCCTGATTTAGATCTGGTTTAGATCTGGTTTAGTCCTAATTTAGTGCTGGTCTAGTCCTGGTCTAGTCCCTCTTTAGTCCTGATTTAGTCCTGGTTCAGTCCTGGTTTAGTCCCAGATTAGTCCTGGTCTGGTCCTGGTCTAGTCCTGATTTATTACCAGCTCAGGTTGCGCAGGGCATTGGGCAGGCTGGTCCTGGTTGAGTCCTGATTTGGTTCTGGTTTAGTCCTGGTTTAGTCTGGGTCTACTCCTGGTTTACTCCTGGTTTAGTCCTGGTCTGTCTTGACCTGGGTCTACTTCTGGTTTAGTCCTGGTTTAGTCCTGGTCTAGTCTTGGCCTAGTCCTGGTTGAGTCCTGATTTGGTTCTGGTTTAGTCCTGGTTTAGTCTGGGTCTACTTCTGGTTTAGTCCTGGTTTAGTCCTGGTCTAGTCTTGGCCTAGTCCTGGTTTAGTCGTGGTTTAGAACCTGCTCAGGTTGCACAGGGCATTGGGCAGACTGGTCCTGGTTCAGTCCTGATTAAATACTGGTTTGGTCCTGGTTTAGTCCTGGTTTAGTCCTGGTCTAGTCCCTGTTTAGTTCTGGTTTAGTCCTGGTTTAGATTTGGTTTAGTCCTTGTTTAGTCCTGGTTTAGTCCTGGTACCTGCTCAGGTTGCACAGGGCTTTGGGCAGGCTGTTCAGGTGGTTTCCCTCCAGGATCAGGATCCTGAGCTCCGTTAGGTTCTGGATGTTCTCCGCTAGGTTCTCCAGAAGGTTCCAGCCCAGGTCAAGAAACACCTGAGAGAAACAGGTCAGAGCTGTATTATGGCTATTGTAGTAACAGACTCCTCCTGAGACTGCCCCATAGACTATAGCCTATAATGAAGTGGACATAAGCGTCATTTCCACTGGTTCGCTTTGGAGAGGATCGGTATGGTCCGCAAGTGTCTCCACTGTCTAAAGTGAACTGTACCGCCCTGTTTCAGGGGTCTGAAGCAGACGCTGGAGAGTACTATCTCCCACAGGAGTCTGACCCTGGAGGGTACTAGCTCCCAAATGGGTCTGACCCTGGAGGGAAGCTAGCACAAATGTAAGCTGTAGCTGTTTCCTGTTGATTGATGGATGCTACTCATGTCTAAAGATTGAACATATTATATTTCCAGTGTATAATGCATCTAATATGAGCCAAACCCAGTGCATTATATAAAGAGACGCTAAAACACAGCACAGAGGTGCAGAGAAATGAAATAAATGCAGGAAAAACTGACGATAAACCAAAAGAAGTTCTGTGTTTACGCTAGCTTTAGCTTAAGCCTCATCTCACAGCGCCACAAACTTGGAATTACTAAACGTCTTTTTATGAATCGCTGAGATCGGCCATACAATTATGAGTATAATACAGATATGATTTCGATTTTATTTATTTATTAAAGAATTTATAATGTCCCACAGCATTTGGCTCCAAATGAGGCTAGCAGTTATAGCGGCTAATCTAGAGCTGAGTTCCATATTTGGAAATCCAACTGCGAGTATCATAAGGAGCCAAGGAGCCAATCCAGAGCAAGGCTGGTGAAGGTTACACCCCTTCCCGCCTGCACCACTGGTTTGGCAGGGAGTGAGCGCTTAGCAACACTGTCAATCAAATGCGAGAGCAACCTCTGGCAAAGCAGGCACTTGATTTGTCTGTTATTAATATTCATATCTTGATTTAGGGATAAAATGGTGACATAAGACCAAAATGATGAGCCTGACAGCAGCAGTTACAGAGAGAGTGGCAAAGGTTTTCAGTAGAAAGTGAAATGGAACCTGAATCGATGGAGCTGCGTAATAGTGGTGTAGTAGTGCTGCATTATGGGAGTTGTACCAGGCTCTTCAGACTGTACACACAGGTGTAATGGTGCATTATGGGAGTTGTAGTACCAGACTCCTGAGGCTGTACACACAGGTGTAGCGGTGCATTATGGGAGTTGTAGTACCAGACTCCTGAGGCTGTACACACAGGTGGGCAGTTGGCTAAACTGGTTGTTGCTCAGGTTGAGTTTCCTCAGGTTGAGGAGGTTTGACAGAGTCCAGGGCAAAGACCGCAGCTGGTTCTGAGACACACTGAGAACCTGAAACAAAGACCAGGAAAGACTAGGGTTAGACCTGGTTTAGTCCTGGGTTAGATCTGGTTTAGATTGGGGTTAAACCTGGCATAGACTTGGATTAGTCCTTGGTTAGGCCTGGGTTAGGTCTGGGTTAGACCAGGGTTAGATCTGGGTTAGACCTGGTTTAGACCGGGGTTACACCTGGGTTAGACCTGGGTTTGACCTGTGTCAGACCTGGGTTAGTCATACCGCACCGCTGGTTTGACAGGGGGCGGCTATGCTGTCAATCAAACCTGTTGCTAATGCTAGCGAGAATGACTTCGGGGAAAGAAGGCATCTGATTGGTCTGTTATTAATGTTCATATCTTGATTTAGGGACAAAATCGTGAAATAGGATCATGTAGAACGGGTTAATATGAACATTTTAAGGTCAGAATGACAAGTCTTACAGCAGCAGTTACAGAGAGAGGGGCCACTTTTTTTTAAATAAAAAATGAATTGGAATGCGGCAGTTAGCAGGTTAGATATGTCCATTTATATATACGGTCTATGGAGCAGACTTTACTCAGCATCAGTACAACTTTACAAATAACTTCAATGCAGGAAATGGACTAAATTAATTTAACACAGTAGAGTTAGACAAAAGTAGTAGTAGCAGTGGTAGTAGTAATACTTCAGTAATATATGTAGTATTTCAGTAGTAGCAGTAGTAGCAGCAGCAGTACTTCAATAGTATTTAGCAGTACTTCAGTAGTACTTGTAGCAGTACCTCAAGTTGCGTACACTGTCCCAGCTCCTCTGGTATTTCTGTGAGTTTGTTTCTGGATAAAAACAGAACTCTGAGCCTCTGCAGCGCCCCCACTTCTGAAGGAAGAGAGCCCACCTATGGAACATCAGAGACATCAGAACTAAACTGGGTCCAAAACAGGTCCAAACCAGGACTAAACCAGGAATAAACAAGGATTCAGTCCTGGTTCAGTCCTGTTTTAGTCCTGATCCAGTCCTAGTTTAGTCCTGGTTTAGTCCTGGTTTAGACCTGGTTTAGACCTGGTTTAGTCCTGATTTAGTCCTGGTTTAGACCTGGTTTAGTCCTGGTTTGGTCTTGGTTTAGTTCTGACCTGGTTGCCCCACAGGTTGAGGACTTGCAGGTTCTTGAGGACACAGATTTGAGGAGACACAGAGCGCAGACAGTTCAGAGACAAGTTCAGCTTCTGCAGATCAGACTGAGACCAGGCCTCTGCCGGGACATCCTACAGAGTAGAGAGAGTACCTCAGAGAGTACCTCAGAACCCCACACACACATACAGAGAGAGAGGAGAGAGAACTTCAAAGAGTACCTCAGAACCCTCAAAACCCCCCACACATATACAGAGAGAGGAGAGAGTACCTCAGAGAGTACCTCAGAACCCCCAGAACCCAAACACAGACATACAGTGAGAGAGGAGAGAGTATCTCAGAGAGTACTTCAGAAGCTCCAGAACCCACATACACATACAAAGAATGAAGAGGGTATCTCAGAGAGTACCCCAAACCCCCTCCCAACACACATACAGAGAGAGAGACTGAGACGATGCCTCGGAGGGGACCTTCTGAAAGAAATGTCTCAGAGAGTACCCCAACAGGATACCCCAAACTCCGTGACACCCCAACATATACAAACACATATACAGAGCGAGAGAGAGACAGAGAGAGGAGAGGGAGGGAGGGAGACTGAGACCAGGCCTTAGACAGGACCTAGAAAGAAGAGGGAGTACATCAGAGATTACCTCAGAGAATACCACAAAGTACCACAAGATATACACTCACACACACATATACAGAGAGAGGAGAGAGTGAGACCAGGCCTCAGATGGGACCTCCTGAAAGGAGAGAGAGAGTACCTCAGAGAGTACCACAAAAAGAGTACCACAACACCTCCAACATCACAGCACACACACTCACACACAAACACATATACAAAGAGAGAGAGACAGGCCTCAGACTGGACCTAGAGAGAAGAGAGAGTACCCAATGAGTACTTCACAAACAGTACCCCAACACCCCACACAGATACACAGAGAGGAGAGAGTAACCCAATACCTCACACACACATTCCAACCGCGAGTATCATGGCAACCAAACAGCCAATCAGGAGAGAAGATGTTGAAGGTAACGCCCCTTCCCGCCTAGGCCATGGTTTAGCAAGGGAGCTGATGCTTAGCAACGCTGTCAATCAAACCTGTTGCTAACGCTAGCATGAGCGACCTTGGGAAAAGAAAGCACCCGATTGGTCTGTTATTAATGTTCATATCTTGAGTTACGGACAAAATAGTAAAATAAAAGCCCCAGGATCATGTAGAGCGGGTTAATACAAACATTTTAAGACCAAAATGTCGACGGAGCCGAATCGTGCCCATGTTCAGTTCCTGTTTGGAATGCGTGCTAGCAGGTTAACTCAAGCCCCAGGGCCTTAACATGGCCGCCCATTGAAGTCAATGGGCCGTGATCAATGGCGCATGTCTTGAGTTTAGCCTTTAGTGTCTGGGTACATCTGGTCCTGCGCAGTTGAGCTACCCCCCCATGAGACTTTGAGCGACCAGAGCGAGCGGAGCGTCCGCAAAGGAGGCAAGGGAATAATAAATAAATCATAAATTATAAATTATAATGTTTATGCTTCCAGGAGCTTCTGAACCATGTTCTAAACTTGTGGTCATTCACAGCAGTTTGGCTCGTTCACATCGCTCACATGCTCGTTCATGTCATATCACATGACTGCTATAACCAATCAGTGCTTGAGGGCAGCTAGAGCGGACAGAGCGTAGCCAAAGCTAATGATTCAAAATATTTTTTTAAGACAGATGAATTTTGAGCTGAGAAAAAGTTTACGATCTGAAAATAGGTAAAAATTGCCACAAAATTCGACCTTTGTGAAAGTTGTAGGTGGCCTGTCAGTCCCTGTCAGTCCCTGTCAGTCTCTGTCAGTCTCTGTCAGTCTCTGTCAGTCCCTGTCAGCCGAACACGAGCAGTTTGTGATTACATTGTGCTCTATGAGAAAAATCCTTTCTGGGCAGTTTTTTTTCGTTGTAGTACCAATGAGTGGCCGCTAAGCCAACTCGCGACACCTCTAAGCTAGCAATACCCTGTCCAGCTATTTTAATAGATCCATGGGTTAGCTATGTCTGGAGATATATAGAATCTATGTGGTGTGGGCGGACAGGGGCGTTATCTTCAACAGCCTTGCTCCTGATTGGCTCTTTGGCTTCTTTGCTATGATACTCGTGGTTCCAAATATGGAACTTGGTTCAAGATTAGCTGCTATAACTGATAGCCTCGATGAGTTTAATTTGGAGCCAAACGCTGTGGGTAATGTCAATCCCTTAGTCCTCTTCTTTATACAGTCTAGACCCAGGACCAGACTCGGTCTCACCTTGAGTCCTCTTCGGGTCAGGTTCAAGACCAGACTGCGCTTTGGGGCTGGGTCCTCCTTCGGTTCTGAGGTTGATTTCTTCTTACACAGACCAGAGCCCATCCCGGACCTGATTTAGTCCTGGTTTAGTCCATGTTTCCTGTAAAGAGTAATTTGTAGTGAAATCACACTGAGGGTGTTCTACATATAGCTCTAAGGTGGAATGTTCAGCAGTTACCATGGAGACACAAGGCACACATTAGCAAACACTGTCAAAAAAGTTTTAAGAAAACTCAAGAAAAAATACAAAAGGGATTTAAACAGCACATTTTCAGGAGCCTGTGAACAATCCAAGCGTTCATGGTCCTGTTTAGAAGTTTGATTTTCAACAAAAAGGTGAAAGTGACTAACTGAAAAACTGTTGGCTAATGCTAACTAGCTTGTGACTGTAATGTTATTTGAGAGGGACTTGTTTAACAGCACAAATCAGCTCACCTGTTGTAGTTCAGCTAAATCAGTCCTTTATGGTCAGATTGTGTTAAAATATAGCTCAGAGTCTAACTTGAGTTACAGAGCTTCAGAGAGAGTAGTGCCTCAGTTAGCATCACACCCCCAGGGAATATTGATGACATCAGTTGCAAAGTATCAGTAGATCTTAGTATTTATTAATAAATTCGGTTTTACCTGTGAAAGTGGGCAGGGCTTCACTCCAGAGCCATGTGACCTGTCAGCGCTCATGTGATTGGCTCGTTTAAAGTGGTTTTGGACCTGAGTCCTGATCTAGTTCTGGTCTAGTCCTGGTGTAGTCCTGGTGTAGTCCTGCTTTAGTCCGGTCCTGGTCCAGCTGCTCTGGTCCGTTACTCTGAACTGAAGATACTGTGTCAGAACTGACCAGTCACAGGGCAGTAGGATTAACCAATCAGGGGGTGGGATTACAGTGGTGACCCTTGACCTTCTCAGTGTTTACTTTCATTAATAGAATCATACCCCCCCCCTTCTGAAAATATTTGAGGAGGAACCAGAAATGGTGTGATAGGTCATTACACTGCTGTCATCTGAGGTGTCTGTTGAAAGGTCCTGTATTACACAACATGCCTTGTGTGAGCTTTAAGACTTGTTATAATGCTGTTACCTCCTCAAAAGTATACCTGGAATTAAGTTTTATTTCATTCACACATGCTTGAGTAACCCTTTATTATTAATCTGTCTACATCTCCAAAGCTGAAAATGCTCTCTTCCACCTTGTGATGTCATGTAGTGGTAATGTTCAAGTTAACAGCTCCTTTTACCTTTAGTTCAGAGATTGGCAATTCCAGGGCTAAAATTATCCAGTGATTCTAGTGAAGGTGTATGGAGTTTAAAAATACAGTGGAGCACTTCTTGTATTACTACATGACATCACAAGGTGGAACGGAGTGTTTTCTGTTTGAGAGAAGAACTCAGCCTAAATATGCAGGGTTTGTGTGTTAAACATGTGTGAATGAAACAAAACACAGCTCCAGGTCTGTTTGTGATGAGGAAACAACATTTTAACAGAGATCAGAAAATAACATAATATGGGCCCTTTAAAGGTACAGTGTGTAACTTTCTGCAGGTGGCACGTCTCCTGCATGATTCCATGGAAATAGAAAAATAAAACCATACTAAAGAACATTTTCGATTGGAGATATATCAGTTTAATTCCATAATGTGGAATGTTATTGCCAAAGGAGCAGCATTTCAGGAGGAGTCAGTCAGGTTTGTGGAGATGCAAGCCCGTTCACATTAAGGACACATGTTGTTCAGTGCAATAAACACAACCACAATAGAAAACAAGCTTAGATTTTTGTCTGTTTCTTGGTTAAAAGCTTAGTCTAGTTTTATTTATTTTCACTTGGTAAAAAAATACAAAATAAAATACTTTATACAATAGAATGTAAAGGATGGTTACCAAAAACCCTCAGGGGTTTAAAATGTGGTAACCTCCATTTAAAATGCACAAGGCTCTAATAAAAAATGTGCAAAACTGTGCAAAATTCATATGCTTATGAGAGATAAAATACATCAATACAAACAGAGTTTAAAACATTACATACTGTGGCTTTAAAGATTTCAACAGAGATTAGAGCTTCTAAAAAATATACTGAACCAAAACCTGGTATAGCTGATGGATTCTAAATGATATGAACTGTTCACTTTGCTTGGACAGCCCTGTGTTTGACATGTACTTTTATTTAAAGCTTCTATATTACGCAAAATTGACTCTTGTGAGTTTAAGCCATGTTATAATGATGTTACCTCCTCGAAAACATACCTGCAGTTGTGTTTTGTTTCATTCACACATGTTTGATAACCCTTTAATTATTAGTCTGTCTACTGCTTCTCCAAAGCTCAAAATGCTCTGTTCCGCCTTGTGATGTCATTCAGTGGTAATTTTCAAGTTCACAGCTCCTTTTACCTTTAGTTCAGTAGAGAGTCCAGGGCTGAAATCATCTAAATGATTCTAGTGAAGGTGTATGGAGTTTAAAAACACAGTGGAGCACTTCCTGTATTCCCTCATGACATCACAAGGTGTAACAGAGTGTTTTCAGTTTGAGAGAGGAACTCAATATGCAGGGTTTGTGTGATAAACATGTGTGAATGAAACAAAACATAACTCCAGGTCTGTTTGTGATGAGGAAACATTATAATAAAGACCAGAAAATAGTGTAATATGGGCCCTTTAACTATTACTGTAAGAAAACATCTCGCTCATCTCTTATAGTGAAAGGCCTGTTTAAAACTGAATTAGACTGATGGACTGTGCTGAATACTTGAAGTCTCTGTACCTCATTTTACTGTCTTAAAAAGGTTAAAAACAGAACTAGTTTATTTTAAACAGTTTGTGGTGGTCCAAAGTTATTCCTCATTTACGTTATGCATTCAGAACATTCTAATTATTCACCGCGATGAGTTTATAATCGTCCAAAGTTATTCCTCACTTAGCTTATGCATTCAGAGCATCCTAATTATTCACCAAGGTGAGTTTATAAGCACTTTTCAGAACTCTCAGAGAGCAGAGTGGAGTTTTGTTGTCATGATAAAGTTAACAACTAGCATGCTAACATGCAATTCTTGATTATCTAACAATAAAAGGCTTTCTAATTAGATGCAGACAAAACACAGAGGACTTATTTTGACCTCAAGAGCTGCTTATACAATATATCTGTACTGGGGCAAGACACATTTTGATCAAATAGGCCTGCAGGAAAAAAAAAAAAATCAGGTACAGGGCCTTTAATGTTTTTACTTTATATTTTTAATAAACTAAATGAATGCATATTCTTGGATGGAGTTTTATGTTTTGCAAAATGTTTTAAATATGTTGTTTTATCTTAAAGTTTCCACTAGATGGAGCCAATCGACCACAAGCTGCGCCTTTGTTTAAGCACAATTTGGCCGACAGCCTTCATTGATCTAGGTTATTTTAATGAATTTAAGACTAGTTGCATTATACACTGCGATTGACGAGGTACAACACAAATGCTACGGCAAGGGGGAGCCAGGTTGCCAGGTCAGAGGGGAGTTAACGTCAACTCCTCAACCGGAGATTGGGTACGAAGCCCCAATAAGTATCATGCTGAGCGAGGCAGCGACTGACCTGAAAGATAAGACCACGGCCCGAATGAACAGAAGGCAACCCCGACGCCAGTTACACAAGCTAAGTGAAGTACCATCTGAAAGTCTCCTAGAAGATGTGAATGCAGCATTGAGAGCGATCCCTACCTCAACCATCACAGAAACCAGTGAGCTGATATACACTTCAGCAGCAGTGATCCTAGAGATGCTTGGCTATATGAGCAACCATGGGAGCCATGAGAAACAATACCCACCATGGAAATGACGGTCAGAGGCTAAAATCAAGACAGCGTGGAGAGAAGTGAGCCAACTGTCAGAGGCCCAGAGAGGTGCAATGAAAAAACAAGTACCCAAGAGGTACAGCCAGGTGCCCATACCTGAAGCACAGGAAACTGCCAAACAAAGGCTCCAAGCCTGGGCCAGCCGCCTTAAGAGGTACACGCGAGATAATGAAGCCAGACGAATAAACTGTCTGTTTGCAACACAACCCGGCGAAAGTGTACGCTCAATGGCAGGGTAATAATGGTGGTTGGATAGTGGTACATAAACAACAGAGCAAAGCCATTGTGGTGGACATTGCAGTACCAAGTGATGGGAACATCAGGAAAAAGGAACACGAGAAACTAGAGAAATACCTGGGGCTCAAAGAAGAACTGGAGAAGGCCTGGAAGGTGAAGGCATCAGTGATGCCCGTGGTCATTGGAGACCTCGGGGCAGTGACCCCCAAATTGGAGAAGTGGCTACAGTAGATCCCCGGAAAAACATCAGACATCTCAGTCCAGAAAAGCGCAGTACTAGGAACAGCAAAGATACCCTCAAGCTCCCAGGCCTCTGGTAGAGCACTTGAGCGTCTGTGTCTGTGGTTGTTCAAATCAGTGACACATTTGTAAAGTTTCAAGATGATGTCTGATGTGTGATTTTATACAAAGTTCAGTGTAAAGGTCAGAATGCTTAGAGCAGATTTGTCTAATGTCTTAACTGTAAAAAGTCCTTATGTTTGTTCCTAACTGTTTCTCTGAGGCACCGGGTTCATTTAAGAATCTAAATTTTACATCTGCTTTTCTTTTAAAATCTAGAAAAAAAAGTTTGAAAACTTTGACTACCCAGATCTGACGTCTCCAGTCAGAGCTGCTTGATATGAAACTCTGATCATAAGTTACTTTAAGATCTGAACTATTGGTCCAGGACAAATTTTAGATAGATAGATAAGATTCCATTTTTCCATTCCTGGTCTGAACAAGGTCTGAACCAGGTCTGAACCAGGTCTGAACCAGGTCTGAACCAGGTCTGAACCAGGTCAGAACAAGTCCTTGTCTCCTCTCTCTTCATCTCCTCCCTCCTCGTCTCCTCTTTCCTCTCTCCTCGCCTCCTCTCTCTTCGTCTCCTCTTTCCTCGCCTCCTCTCTCTTCGTTTCCTTTCTCCTTGTCTCCTTGTCTCGTCCTCTCCTCGTCTCTTCTCTCCTTGTCTCCTCTCTCCTCATCTCCTCTCTCCTCGTCTCCTCTCTCCTCATCTCCTCTCTCTTCGTCTCCTCTCTCCTTGTCTCCTCTCTCCTCGTCTCCTTTCTCCTTGTCTCCTCTCTTTTTGACCCTCCTGTCTGAAAGCCTCTGACTTCTTTTTCCTTTTATTCTCTTGGATTTAGATATTTTTATGTTTTTATGTTTCTGATGAAAGCGTAGACGAAGGGCTCAGCTGTGCTGCCACTAAAAGCTACTCCTCCTCATCATCACAACAAGGATGAAGAAAAGCAGCGGAGCAGAGGAGAGGGTCAGAAGAGCAGAGGAAAGGGTCAGAGGAGCAGAGGACAGGGTCAGAGGAGCAGAGGAGAGGGGCAGAGGAGCAGAGGACTGGGTCAGAGGAGCAAAAAAGCAGAGGAGAGGGGCAGAGGAAAAGAGGAGAGGGGCAGAGGAGCAGAGGAGAGGGGCAGAGAAGCAGAAAATCAGAGGAGAGGGTCAGAGGAGCAGAGGAGGAGAGGGACAGAGGAGTAGGGAGCAGAGGGAGAGGGTCAGAGGAGCAGAGGAG